>JANHZT010009072.1:14868-26940 GCA_032468215.1 Stegonotus admiraltiensis | reverse complement strand
TGGAGCAGATTTTTTTTCCCTTGTGCTAATCAAGCTATGCTGAAAACAAAAATGAAAGTAAAGCAGGCTGTTTGCTGCAACGAGGCAAAATTGCGTAGAGACAGAGGGAGATTTCTTTTTCTTCTTTTCCTCATCAAAAAAGATAGGTGCGTTTTATAGTCCGGTACGTCTTATACTCCGAAAAATATGGTATGTCCTGAATCCTAGTGATAGTTTCCTAAATTAGCTCATTGTTAGAAAATGTGAGCTGTTGCAATGGATTTGCCATGCTAAGCTATATGGACAAGTTCCAGTGTTCTGCTATGTGTGAACATGACAAAGGAGATGAAATTTCCCTGCATTCCATTCTCAAAACGAAGTAGGATCCATCTCTGACCTTCTGTTTCTTAATTTCTCCTTCGTGACTTCTGTTCATTTGCAGGCAGCAGCCTCTGGTGTGTTTAGGACTTCTATCAAAGGCTCTTAAGGAATAACAGAGCTGTAGGCTATATTTAGAAGTTGAAATAACAGGGGTCAGCAACCTTAAACAATCAAAGAATCACAAAGGTCCTAACCAGAAGCCCCCGTTCAATTCTGGAGCTGACTGGAAGTCCAGTTCCCCCATCATAATCTCCTCCTAGCATGGCGTCCTTTTTCCTCTGCCGACTGGACGTTGGTTCCCCCACCACAAAGTCTCCTCATAGCGCAGGGTCCTTTTTCCAATTGTGGAACCGACCAGCAACAGGGAGCCACAGCAGAGGGTTGAAAGAGCCACCTGCGGCTCCAGAGCCACGGGTTGCTGACCCCATCCTAGAAGAAAGCAATGGCAAACACTTCATGTATTGCTCTTAAGAGAACTTCATGAAGGTGTCCATGAAGTCCTTGGGAGTTCAGGTTTGACTTGGAAGAGATTTGACTTGACTTTGCTGTTGCCTTCATCCTGCTTTCAGGCTTTTATCTTAAATCTAGAGTTAATAACCAGGGGTCTATTACTCCTTTTCCTTGTGATCTTCTGAACCCATACCCAGCACATCATAGGCAAACTGAGGGGGCCAGAGAAGACAATGATGATACATCATGATACAAAGGGGTGACTTGCGTTAGATATGTTGTAGCATCATGAAGTGTGCTGTCAACATTTCATGTCATTACAGATTGATCTGGATCGTGCTGCATAATGCAGCCTTATTTGAGAAGCTTAATTGTTGAAAATCAGGTTCATTCTTTACGTGGACAGCACAGTAATACAGCTTCACAAATCCTATACTGTAATTCACTTAACACATTTAAGAAACAGTAGGGGACTAAAACTAGCATGGTAAACACGTGCCCAAGCAAAGAAGTCCTCAGAGAAGAAAAAAGTCTCACAGATTTTGCATGCAGAATTTGTAAAGGTGTCTGTTGAATTTGAAGATTTTGTTAGAATAACAAAAAAGTCTGTGCCAAGATGTTGCAATCTGATCTTCCCTGCTTGCATATCTTTGTGCAATGTCACAATGAAAGGGGTTACAAAAGGGGTGGATTGGGGATTGCAATCTAGATTTCAACATTTTCCCCAAGTAGACACCCATTGCCTCCACTTATTTTGAATCCAAACACTCTGCATGATTATATGTTGCATCGAGGTCCTTGGCCTCTCATCCTGACAACTGAGGTCCTGACGACAAAAGATCTGCCCACTCCTGTAGATCTATGGAGGGGGGCTTTTTTTGAGGATGACTGTACTGCCAGTGACTGATCTGATCCTTATCAACTTCTCCAAAAATGAAGTGTTATAATAGACAGCTGGTTCTTTGGGTGAGCAAAGAATTAGGTTCATAGTACATGTCTATTTTATAATGGAAGTAGGCAGCATTCTGCCTGACTGATTGATTGCCGATTTTAGAAATGCATTTCTAAAGAAAAAGATGACAGTAATGCTACAGTATATAGCAAATATTAGCAACTCACTAGTAAAGAACCAGTTGCCTCCCAGATGTAAGATTCTTCCATATACTTGATTCAAGCTTGAATGACCACAGTTAGGGATGATGAGAATTGTAGTCTGATATCTGAAGGGCCACGGATTGTCCATCCTTGCTTTGAGTCCCTCATAATAAGTACTAATATACTAAGTATATTTTGTTGGGTTTTCTCTGTTGTATCTCATACAGGTCAGGGAGGAAGGAGTCCTGACGAAGCAGCTGAGAAAATTATCAATGCAGTCGCTGACTTTGCAGGAAAAGAGTTGCCTAGATACTTGAAACTTGTTAAAGTTGTTGTCTTTCAGCCACATATGCAAAAATCCTTTTCCTCCATTTTGGAAAATAAAAAAGGACAGGCATTGCCCACTTCCGAATCTTTGTTTTCTAAGTTTAAAGGTAGGTTTAAAGTGTGGGGTTCCTTTACTATGAATGTTCTTTTCCATTTTTTTTTCCTGTTGAGTGTGCACTTACAGAATTTCCCTTTTGCTTATAGCGCTTCTAACTGGTGGGAAGTCACCTGCTAAAAACAAAAGTTCTATAATATTGGAGAAGAAGATTGAGACATCATCATTTGAGTTATGTGGCAAAAGCAGGGAAAAAGTGGAAAAGGCTGAAGCCTGGCTAAGGAAATTGGTTTTCACGGAGCAGACAGAAAATCGCATTGTCGATGACTTGATAGACAAGTTTGCTGATGCTGAAATCAAGAAACTGAATGATCTCCAGGAAAGATTGCATATTGTCATTCATCTAAACAAGATGGAATCTCCTCCTTTTATTTTGTTATCTGGTATCACTCGGGATGTCCTCATTGCTTTCACAGAAATTCAGAACCTCTTAAAAACACTTACAGCTGACCAGGAAAAGAAATCCAAGGCAGAACTTGCTCAAGTTTTGGTTGAGTGGCAGTATTGTGCAAATGGAAATGTCTTTGTAGCTTTTGATTCATTAAGTAACCTTGATTTAGAAGATGTTAAAATCAGCAAAAAAACCCACATTCAGGTCCAGATTGAGGGACGGAACTACACAGCCAACTTGAACAAGATGTGTGTTGTGGATAGCCAAGGAAAAAGTATAAAAATTAAACGTGTTGGAAAGGATGAAGGTAATGAACATCTTAAATAATTGGGGTTGGATTAGTGGATAGATTACAGTTTTGGTCACCTCTCAAAAATCTCTTGTAGGATTTAAAAAGTGTGCAAATGGGGTAGGGCAAGGGTACAAGACAGGTGAATGCATGTATCACATGGATTTTTTTAAAAAAAAATTACATCAAAATGAACAGACCACTTGAATGATTGGCATCAAAACATGACTGTCAGTTCGATACGAGATGTGCAAGTCTTGTTCATGTATAGAGCAAGTGTTCCATCTATTCATTTCCCAGCAAGAATTTTAAGCTGGTTCCTACTTTTTGGTAGAAATTGACAGTACAGGAATCCTTTCCCCAAAGTGAAGGAATAATAAATAAGTTGATACAATGCTTGCAACTTCCATTGGGTCTAGAAACATCTTTCTTGGCTCACATCAGGCTTCCTTCTCCATCTGAATTTGAGGGTTACTTTTTTCTTTTTAAAAAATAAATAAATAAATTTGAAGATTGTTTGTCTTCCAGACTCTAGAATCATGTTTATTTCTGAGAAAGTATTTTATTGTAAGCATTTTAGGTATATTTGTAGTATTTAAAAATGGGGAGAGGAAGCAGTGGCTGACAGCTTCTCTGAGTAGATGGCTGTTGAGTATGTCTTTTGAAACAGAACATGTCTACTAAGATTGCGAGTTTCTGAAAAATAACCTGTTAATGTTTGCAAAAATATAAATTATCTTAATTGTTCAATATTTTTAAGTGAACAAAAAATTTTTCATACCCTAGAAATTGTTCTTGAAACACGATGCCCAAGAAATACTCTTAAAAACATTTGCAATTTGTAAATTGCTCTACTGAGCAGAACAGACACTTCCAAGTTTACCAATAAGTAAAAAGAAAGGGAAGGTGGTCAGTTATTGGAGGAAAAGAATCAAAAGAAATGTGGTTTATGAGTGAACAAAATGAAAAGATGGAAATAGTTGCTTGGAAATAACACTTAAGACACAGGCTACTTAGTTTGTGAGTGCTGACAGGACAGTTATGATGAAAGAAAGTTCTGTGCAGATATGCCAAGCCACTATGAAGATTTTAACAATAAATGAAATGTTTAGCACAAGTGGAGATAATTGCGAATTCCATTGATTTCAAACTTATTCACAGTTCTATTTTCTGGTGGGTTATGTCACTGCTTTAACAAAATGTTTATTTTGCAGGCAAACCATTAGAACGCCTTCCTGAACAGTGGGAAGATATGAAAGGAAGCCATGCCAAATTGGTTCCACTACAGCCTACAGCAGAAGAATATAAGGATGTTGAAAAAATATTCCGGATTGGCTGCCCTAAAGTCACAATTGAAAAGGTGACATTTGATCTGAGTTTAAGGAAGCAAATAAACCCAACACACTTTCCTTCTCCTATTTTCCCCACAACAACAGTCCTGTGAGCTGGGCTTTCGCTCAAAGAAAGTGACTGGCCCAAAGTCAGCCAGCTGAAAAGGGCCACTTTTGCGTTCCACAACTTTATAACTCGTAGAACACCAGTTAGTTTCTGTTTTGAATTCTTGAGTGATGTTGAGCATCAGTGATTGGCTGCAAGGTTGGCTCAAGAGTTGGTAATACCTTCACATGGGAAAAGAATTAAGTAGAATAATGTGTAATACCCTGAAAGTGAGAATATTCAGGTACACCCTGTATTTTATCACTGGAGTGTAAAAGAGAGGAAGGAGAAAAGAGCTAGAAGAGCTAGGAAATATGTCACTGAATTGAAGACAATGCCCATACTCCTTCACCGTTTTACAACCTAAAAAATAAAGCCTTTAATCTGTAGGTTAGGTAGTAACAACAACACTTATACCACTCCATGGTGCTTTATAGCACTCTCTGAGCAATTTACAATGTCAGCATATTGCCCCCAACATCTGGGTCCTCACTTTACCAACCTTCGAAGGATGGAAGGCTGAGTCAACCTTAATCCCATCAGGATCGAACTCAAGGCTGTGGGCAGAGTTAGCCTGCATTATTGCACTTCAACTACTGCGCCACTGGGCCTCCTTAGTTTGGAGTCTGCGTTGCATTGGATTGTTGAACTCTTCTCCATGGCCTCCATGGTTCTTGGTCTGCTTCCAGTTCTTATCTATGAACTGAGTCATAATGCTTAACAGCCCTTGCTGACACATTCTTTCTCCACCATCAAATGTCTTCTGGTCATAAAGTACACCAATATTGACCAATTGATACTGGTGCTGCTGTCTTACTAATTTCATCTTCTGTAGTTCCAAATGGTGGGCGTAATAAACCTAGTTCTACAGTGGTTGATTTGCATACATTTGGCCCATTTTGAGTTTAGCAATAGTAAAAGTATTCCAAAGGGAATATGATTTTCTGACTTGCTGCTCTAACGTTCATGAGGAGCACTTTCTGAAGTTCTTAAGCAGTTAAGGTAGCAAAGATGTCGCTGGCCTTTCCATAATCCAAAATAAGCCATCAAAGAAATTGCATTTATAGCTAGTCCTCAACTTACGACAATTGAGCCCAAAATTTATGTTGCTAAGCAAAACATTTGTTAAGTGAGCTTTGCCCCATGTTATGACCTTTCTTGCCGCAGTTATTAAGTGAATCACTGCAGTTGTTAAACTAGTAACATGGTTGTTAAGTGAATCTGGCTTCCCCATTCACTTTGCTTACAAGGTTGCAAAAATTGATCACATGAGCCCAGGACACTGGAACCATCATAAATATGAATCAGTTGCGAAGCATCTGAATTCTGATCTTGTAATCATGGGGATGCTGAAATCGTCGTGTGAAGAAAAATCATGTCACTTTTTTCAGTGCAGTTGTAACTTTGAATGGTCACTAAATGAACTGTTGTAAGTTGAGGACTACCTGTATTTCGCCCGCAGTGAACTGCTGAAGATATTAGACATACAGCTTGTGAATATTTGAATGACTTTGATAGATATCTGGTTGTTTTTGTACAAGCTTTTTTAATATTAACAGGAGTATAGCGGTGATATGGGCAGTAATATAAAATTAATAAATAATAAAAATAAATATGGTCCCACACTTCTTGAATAAAGGCAATGCAGGGGACAATGGGACCTTTGTAGTAACATGTAAGAGACACTCCTTGCCAATTCTCCATTGTGACCTTTCTTCTTCTAATCTCAGCATAGTCACCAAGGGAGAATGATAAAACTCACGGGAGATGAATGCAGATATTGTATGGTAGAGAATGATACTGGTAAATGAATAATAACAATTTACATTTGCAATCTTTGTAGATTGAAAGGGTACAGAATCCTTACCTCTGGCAAGGCTATCAAGTCAAGAAAAAGCAAATAGATACACAAAATGGCCATGAAAATAACGAGAAGATCCTTTTCCATGGGACTCCCAGTTCCACACTGGTGCCAATTTACCAGACTGGCTTTAACCGCAGTTATGCTGGAAAGAATGGTAAGATCATTCCAAGCAGATGTAAGGAAATGACATAAAGCACTATATTTCAAAAATGTATAAAGGTCTTTAAAAAGCAGCCTAATAGCATCCCTTCCCCTTCCCTTCCTCTCCCCTTCCCTCCCTTCCCCTTCCCCTTCCCGTCCCCTCCCTTCCCTAGAGGAAGCTTGCAAGGTTTAGTGAAGAATGTGGCTTGTTTTTGTTTAATTCCTGACTAGATAACATAATTCATCACTCAAAGGTGAAGTACTAATATTGGTGCTTTCCACTTTTTCCCCCCATTATTTTTTAATGTTTTAAAACCTTTTTTTCTTGGTTTCAGCTGCAGCAATTGGTAATGGGACCTACTTTGCTATCAGTTCAAACTATTCTGCGCAGGACACATACTCCACTCCAGACCAAAATGGCAGAAAATATATATATGTTGCCCGTGTTCTGACCGGAGCTTATTGCATTGGCAGAGCAGGACAGATTACACCACCATCCAAAAATAATGGTGGATTTATCTTATATGACAGTGTTACTGACAACGTGAATCAACCATCGATGTTTGTTATCTTTCATGATGCTCAGGCTTACCCAGAATATCTAATTACTTTTAGAAGATAAGTTAACAGGCAAAAGATGATTTTATTTCCTTTTCCTCTCACATTAAAAGCAAGTAATTTGTATGAATCTTTTTAAAATACTTGTCACTTGAATTTCAGTTCAGTTATTTAGTTCCTCTCTAGAGCAGCAAAGACTAAAATAAGAGTAAATTACATTAGAGATCAGAAAATGATGTTCAAGAGAGAGGGTAGAACATGAAGACTTTCTGGATAGAGAATCTACCTGAAGGAAATGATAGAACTAAGCATTCCAATCTTGTAAATACATTTAAGATATATAGATAATCCACAACTTAAGGGATACCGTATTTTTCGGAGTATAAGACGCCCTTCCTGCCCCTTAAGAGGGTGAAAATTCGAGTGGGTCTCATAATCTGAATGTAACCCTGTCCACCCACCGGCCCCCACTCTTTGGTCTCTGCCTCCCAGCAATTTACCTCCTTGCAGCAAACAGCCCGCTTCAGCACAGCCTTATTAGCACAACCAGATGATTGTCAGTTGAATTGGCCTCCTGACCCTCACTTCTTTCAGGCTGCAGTGATTGCCATTGCCACTGTTTGCTGCAAGGACGCAAATTGCTGGGAGAGGCAGATTTTTTTGTTTTCCTCTCCAAAAAATGTAGGTGCATCTTATAGTCCGGAGCGTCTTATACTCAGAAAAATACAGTAGTTTGAAGTCTACTTAACTCACGCTGATCAGATTTTCAAACTGTCCCTTTCAGTTTCAATGAAAGTCATTTTGCACACCAAATGAAAGAAAACAATGGGTGTTTTTTCTAAGGGAGACACTGATGCTTAAAACTGACAAATCAGTGTTTTCTCTCTCTCTTTTTTCTGGTGGCTGTACCCATTCTTCTGAATTCTGCACTTTGCTATCATGTCACTTTCCCTGTCTGCCACCAATGTATCTGTATTTTCTAGGTGCATTTGGCACCTATTTCTGCATGCTCAAAAACTGCATTTCCCTCTGGTTACAAGCAAGTTATGAACAAGAAATTTTAAAATTATTTCTGGAAAAATGGTTAGCAACACCAATCAATCAAATATGCCTATTATTGCTTGACAAGGTAGTAAGAAACCAACACTCAGTAACAGGGTTGGAAGGGACCTTGGAGGTCATCTAGTCCAACCCACACAGGAGAAAACTTGGGAGTAGTTTCCATCTCATCCTTAATCTAAGTTCTTTATGGTGAGAAATTTTATTATCAAATGGTTTTAAAATAAGTGGTGTTCTTTACGACATTGTATCACACTAAAAACCCTACAGCCAGAAATTGGTTATTTCAGTTATAGAAAGCGGGTGGCCTTTTTGAAAGGACTTGGAGCTGACAAAGTAGCCATAGAACTGTAGTTGTTTTCAGACATTGCTGGAAAGAGCCACATCTACCTGATGAACTTCACGATCCAGAAAGTAGTAACCAAAAAGAGCCAGAAAAATCAGTTTCCCAACTCCAGAACGGAGCTGCCACCTCTGGTTGATTTTCCTCACCTCCATTTAGAAATATAACAAAGTGAGGTCAGCTCTCTCATCCTGCCAGATGATGCCACATCTTTATTAACCAGGATTGTCTTGCCCTATATACTGAAGTGCCTGCATTTATAATCTTTTTAAGAATTACCTCTTGTCATTTAGTCTAATAAACTTTTTCTTAAAAAAATGTGTTTGATCTTCATTGTTATTCTTGGGCTACATAAGTGACAGCTTTAGGGGAGATTTTAGGGTTTAAATCAGAGTTCAGTTCGGATAGTCTTCCAGATTTTTCATTTCCTCAATTGGCCATGCTGATGAGAATTGGAATTCATTGGAGAACCATCGGTGGGTTTGGGAAAGCTTGTAACCCTACGGAAAACTTAATTTGTTTCATCTTGCACTTGTGCCAACAATTCTTTCTTATGTAGTATGTAGTATGAATATGAGATTATCCTCCTTTTCTAATCTGATTAGGACACAACAAAGATGACTTTCCTGAAATCATGTAGTTTAAGCAGAGAAAAGAACACCTACACCAAATTGCCATGCAGGTCCTAAATTCCGTATTTTTAATAGCCTTGAAGTGCCAAATACAGGCAATCCTTGAGTTATGACCACAACTTAGACCAGAATTTCTATTGTTAAGCAAGGCAGCTGTTAAGGAATCATGCTTGATTTTACAACCTGTTTTGCCATTGTCATTAAGTGAATGCAATAGTTAAATGATTCATGATTGTTAAGTGAATCTCTGGTTTCTCCAATGGACTTTGTCAGAATCTGGCTGGGAAGGTTGCAAATAGCACTCACATGACCCTAGTACTCTGCACCGCTGCAAACACCTAAATTTTGATCATTTGACCAAATGGGGGATGCTAGGGTGGTTGTGAGACAACTGGTCATCACTTTTTTTCAGTGCCACTGTAAGCTTGAATGGTCATTAAACAAATGGTTGTAAGTTGAGGACTATCTGTACTGGACAGTTCATGGTCAAAACTAGGCATGTTTTCTCTATATAAATCATTGCAGAGAGAAATCAAAAGTCGGAGGAGGAGAGTGATGTAGTGGTTAAAATGCTAAACAAAGTTGGCAGGCTCGGGTTCAAGCTTACTGATGCTGGAGAACTCTGGATGTCCCTTAATCTGAGCTATTCCACAGGGCGATGGTTGTAAGAATAAAAGTCATTTTTTGCTCATGGAGAAAGAAGGGTTGCGATTCTGATTTGTACATAACAGTCTCTCTTGAACTAGAACAAATCACTCCACACACAACCAGGATTAAGATTTTTTTGTTCCTTGGTTATATTTCACAATAGCGCATGGAACACACACACTGGCTGAAACCAATTGAGCCATATACCACATCATTGCCTCAAACTGGAAATCAACTATTATGCTTTTGAGTCATTGTTCTCCGGAAAAAAAAACCTGCCTAACCTAACCAAAAAAGAAGTATTTTCTTCCAAGTAGAGGGAGGGAATTGCATTAGGAAGTGCCTCTGAAAACAACAGGACCTCATGTGTGAGAACAGAGTAAATACAGTTTTAGAAAACACTAGTAATTTTACGTGAAATTGATTTTAATGGTTTATGATTCAAATATTAATTCATTTTCTCTCAGGTTCACTCTTATTTTGAAATACGGTTTCTGGGTGGGGGGAGAGTGTGTGTGTGTGAGAGAGATCCAAAATTGGTTGCAGCTGCAGTTGGCAACTTTAAATTGACAAAGTAGGGAAACAAGGCATTGAGTAAGATTTTCACCTGCCCTGACTATACTCTTCCTTAAAAGGGAGGGGGGGGGGTACAAATAATGCCAAGCTTTTCAGCCACTGTCCTGTTTTAACATATTACTATATTATAGGTACTCTATTGTAATCCAGTCTTCTAAAATGTAAGACTACACAACAGCTCTCTTAATTTTGAAGCTTCACAACATGGGAAGAGTACCAACTCAGACTTAAAAAAGGAAATTACAAGCTGAAATTCAAAACAATATCAAATGTAATCATAGAGACTATCCATGCATATAGTCATATCTAAACTTGACATTAACACAATTGCAATGAAGACATTAATGGAGTTTGTTTCTATGTAATATTTTTGGATTGCAGCTTTGATCAAAACTATTAACAATTCTGAATACAACTGTATAATTCTGAACACGCCATTAATTTAACAATTCTTCTGAAATCCTAGAACGTAAATACTGCCAAAGCTATTTTTTTTTAATCCTTTTCTACTAAATTAAAATGATATATATGTAGAAAAGTTAGAAGTTCTGGACTGTTCACAGAAGTAAAAATACTTATTCAATTCCTTTTGCCTTCAGCTCTTCTCTAACACGTTTCAGATAATTAGGATCAGGGTAACCAAAACTAGAAAGGAGACAAAGAGATTTGCTTTAATCAAGGAATTAAACAAAAATGTTTAATTATACTATCCAATGCTGAATTGAACTATTTTAAAAATATACTTAATTAGCAAATACATAAAATATTTTAACAGTTTAAATTATACTTGAGAAAAAAATGATGTATGAATAAGGAACAAGTTGATATACGTAATAATGCTGATACAAAGATCTAATAGAAGAGAAAATTGGTAGCTCAAGGTTGAATTGTGGGGTTCTTGATGCTGAGTTTGCTTGTTTTCTTGCAGATCTTTGCAAAAAAAAAACAAAACAACCAAGTTCAGAGAGCACCAAGGGCCCCACAACACCAAGATCTTCCTGATGTTTACAGTTCCACTGAAAGTAATTTATAACTCCTTAAGAAACTCACATTATAAAGTGTACCTGGTGAACTTCAATTATTGCTTTAAGATTGCTTTTATATATATATATTGAAGTCAAGCTGATGAAGGGAGAACTTGTGGCTCAGAAGCTTAATTCAACTGCCTAACATGCAGGAAGCATGTTCGAACACCAAATTTATATTTTGCTGATAAAGAAATCCACCACAGGCACCCCCAACACGAGTGACATCGAGCTGACCATACCCACCCCGGCTCCATGAGGGGCCCTGATGCGGCCCTCAATAAAACAAGAGTTTGACATCCCTGCTCTAACCTAATATTGGTTGAAGCACTCATAGGGAGCTTGGATTTTTAAGGAAGTTAAAACACATGGAGGGAAAACACCCCCATCTTCTGCCTTTTGCCTATATGCACTTCTCACTCCCAGATCCCCCCCACCTTTCAGACAATGTGGGATAGGAAAAGAGGATTTGTTCTGAGGAAGAGAACTTCATTCAGAATTCCCTGCTCTTCATCAAAATCTACCCCAGTCCATTCAAAATATATTTGAACACTTTAAAGGGGTGGGTGGTGGGTGAGGGGGAAACCAGTGAGATATTCCTGCTAAGGTTGAATGGGAAGACTGATTGCCACAAGCTATTAAGATTAAGAGCCTTGGTTGCGCAGCAGATTAAAGTGCTGTTAACTAGCACCAGCTGCCTGCAATTACTGCAAGTTCAAATCTCACCAGGCTTAAGGTTGACTCAGCCTTCCATCCTTTCGA
>JANHZT010009070.1:281362-300097 GCA_032468215.1 Stegonotus admiraltiensis | reverse complement strand
AGTCTCCAGTGATGGCGCACCAACAACTTTTGAAGGCAAGCCATTCCACTGGTTAATTGTTCTCACTGTTAGTAAATCCAATGACATCACCACATAAACTGACATCAGCTCAGTTCCCCCCCTCCCCAACTCTTTGCTCTCTCTGCTGTATCATCTCTAGTGCAAGCAGGACATGATTATGTGCTTCATCTGAACCCAGACTAAATCAATTATGGCAAACCTAATCAGCACCTGAGTCATCATAGCTAAGTCAGCCAAGTGCTTTGTTGGCAAAAGATTAATTCTGTGTTTCAAATTTTCCTTGAGAATTAAAATTCAACAGACACATATCGTATAATGTCCTGCTTTTGGAAAAGGAGAAAGGAACATCTAAATACTTCCTGCTTGTCCTGTCAGGCTTAGCATTATTGTTACTGATATTTTTTTCTGATAGAATTCATGTGCCTTTAACAATAAAAAGAAAGATCACATGACCACCACAGTGCTATCCTCCCTGCTGGACATAAATCAGCATGAGTGCCTGATACAATGAGTTCCTGGTTCTCAAAGAACAAGCTTTTCTCTCAAGGACAGAACTAGAAGAGAGACAGAAATGAGGAATGCACATAAATCCCTTCAAAAAGATGGTAAAGGTCCTAACACTATGTTGGTAATCTGTGCTGCCTTTATGAAAAATAAGGCTGGCCATATTACACCAAGAGAAAAGCAAAGATTTTATAAGGAGGTATTCCACAGATAAAAGCAATTGTCAACATGGTAATGGATTAGGTCATTAGCTATGACGGACAATCTGAAACATATAGGTTGCCCACTAGGCATGTCTTGATTGCATTTTCAGACTGTATAGACCAGTGGTTCTCAACCTGTGGGTCAGGACCCTTTTGGGGGTCGAACGACCCTTTCACAGGGGTCGCCTAAGACCATTGGAAAACACATATTTTCAATGGTCTTAGGAATAATTTTATGGTTGGGGGTCACCACAACATGAGGAACTGCATTAAAGGGTCGCAGCATTAGGAAGGTTGAAAACCACTGGTATAGACCTTGTTGGCTCTTCCTCAGTGAATAAGGGGGCTTCTTGAATATTAGAGGCATGACAATGAGATGATAACGGCAGTGGGAGGCTCCACCAACCTGCCCGAATGTCATCATGAATGATCTGCGCATGTGCAGAAGCTTCTGTGCGCGCGCTCCCGTTGCGAACCAGTAGAGGAGGTAAATAGAATCCATCCCTGGCTTGAGAGTGCCCTTTTAGTATTCTAATTATTGTTGCCTGACTCCCATTGTGTCTGAGAGGTCATGCACTGTGAGGTTGGGTGGGAGAGTGTAAACTGAAGTGTCATTGTTTTCGTATCTTTAATCTGCTCATTTTTTGTCCTTGCGAAAGCTGTAGCTGGCAGCACTTTGCTTATGAATGGAGCTGTCTGGATTCTGAATATCCATTCACAAGGAGCACTCTTGCCTTTGTGAATGGATACAAATGTATCTCATTCACAGGCACTCAGCTTGTTGGGAAAAGCTGTTTTGGGCAATTTCCCTGTTTGCGAGAAGATGCTAGTTGATTTTTATTTCAGCGGAGCCTTCCTCCTATTTTGGGGAGACTGCTCCCCAACTGGTTTTCCTTTTTTGGGGGGGCTCCCTACACTTTCTTGTCACAGTTGTTAAGTGAATCACTGGAACTGTTAAGTCAGTAACATAGTTGTTAAATGATTCTCGCTTCCCCATATGCGTCACCTGTCAGAAGATCGCAAAAGGGGATTGCATGACCCCAGGATATCATTGTAATCATTGATTTAATCTTCTATTTGATTCGCAGTCTGGGACTGGTAAAAACTCCTAACCAAGGACCGAAGAGCTGTTAAGATAATGTCTGAGTATATAGGTAGTTCCGAGTAAGGTGGTTTTTTGCAAAGTCAGAATATTCAGGTCTGATAAGTTCATAATTTCCATGTTTCTAGGCAACCCTTTGCTTATTGCTCCAAGGTCTCCTATTACTATTGGTACAACCATTGATTTCTTCCTCCACAATCACTTAGTGTCAATTTGCAGATCACGGTATTTTGTTTTAGGTTTTGGTTTCTGCTTAAATAGACATCTTGGAGCCAACCCATGTGATTACAGGATTTCAATCGTAATCAACAGTGAGGCAATCTGTTTTCTGTCCTTGTTGCCATGTCCCTTCTCAGGTGGTCATCTCCATTTAGCAATTGTCTCTGTTGTTTCTATTCATATTCTTCTTCTTTTAAAGGAACTTACAGTACATTGTTCTCTTCTATTAAATGAAAGGGGTAATTTACTTCAAGTATTTAGATTTCCAACATATCAAATCAAATTTTGATGATCATAAACCAGCATAATAACATTAACATAATATCTTTTCTAGCCCACTTAGGTACCTCTCTCTTTTGAGAAAGGAGATAGTCAAAACAAGAATGGGTAATTGTAAGAGGGAATGGAACCAAAATGCAGAATTATATTTGCCAGGCCTGGAACAAACCTCAGAGAAAATAAATTGTGCCTAGTGGCAAGTCCTATGTGTAAATTTAAATTTTATGAAGGAACTCTCATGTTATTGCTCCATTTTACATCAGTGCTCTTACTTGATCATAACCACTCACCTCCACTGATATTGTTCCAGTATCATCCACTGAGACAGAAGAATAGATTTTATCTCTCTCAGTGGCATGATAAATCCCACCAAATCTCCCATAAAGTTGTCATTTTATTTCATTTCAAATACTTACAGAACTCTTCCAGTTATTCTTTCCATTCCTGAATTCCTCCCAACAGTTTGAAACCAAGTCATCATAATCTTTGCTGTCCCTGGCCTCAAATCAATCCTCTTTCCAGCTGACTAATAGAAGCCATAATTCAACCAGCATCCTGTCATTCCTCACTCTGTTTTGCAGTAGTTGATGCTGAGAAGTAATCTGAAACCAGTCAGTCAATCAGCATACATGTAGTTACTATAAAAAGGAGTTGCAAAATCCCTTGGTTACCTTTAAAACATCTATGAAATAATGTCTTGGCATCATGGTATGATGTCTGAACTGTTACCAGAAGAGTCTGGCTACAGCCCAGGAACAGAGAAGTGTAAAGAAGGGATTCTGCCAACAAGCATATGGACAATTCAGATGAAAAGATTTTCTTTAGTATGTTTTCCTCAGTTGAGCTAGAAGTAAGTGGCAAAGAGACAAGATGACAATGTGGTATTAGCCTAGTTGAGGGCTGGTTTTTTGAAGAAGCACAGTAACCATGTAGAAATGCCCACAGGCTTTCCAGCCTCTCAAGAGCAAGACCTGAATAATAGTTGCAGCTATTTCCCAGGCAGAATCTCATTTTTTAATAATTAATAGTCTTATTTGAATACACTAATATACAGTAAAAGATGGGCTTCCCATACCTCTGTATTTTTGATCAGGAAAAACAACTTTGATAATGGCTTAGTCTGTTTAGTCAGGAAATAACATATTCATTATCTACAGAATTGGACACACAGTGTCCACACACACAGTGCAGTATTAACATTAGTGTCGTTTTTCATATATTGCTTTGCTTATGGTACATTTTAGGGCAAAAAATACATTAAAAGTTTAGGCAAAGTTTGTTTTCATTCATCTTTATGTTGGAAAAAATGTCCATCTGGATTCAGTTCCAAGTGGGGAGAAAGACACTGGAAACATGGAGGCTGATTGGAAAGATGACTTAATGGTGAAGCACAACCACCAAGCACTTGTGATTCTGGGTAGCTGACCACATGGAGTGGAGAGAGAGAAGTATTTATACCCTCTCTTGGGCTTTGAATTTGAGCTTCCTGTTCCTGTGCCAAGAGCATGTATTCTATTGGTTGCTGTCAGACTCCCATGGGGCCATGTGGGGTCATGTTTGTCTTGAAGTCAAGTTTGGTTGAACCTTGGGCTGATGTGCCATGTGGTAAGTTCTGCTGATAGATAATCCTATTATGTCCTGGAGGGTCATGTGTTAACGCCATCACCCTGGAGCTGGAGGCCTTTTGTCTTGTAGATAGGCTGGCCTAGTCTTTCTCAATGGGCACCAAATATCTGCTGAGGGCAGGGAGCTGCAGGGAGCTGCTTTGTCTTTAAAAACATGTTCCTCCTTTTCTCATTCAAGGAAATGTAATATTCTGCCTTTTTAATATTTTCTAGAATATTTCATTCTTCTAGGAGAGGGGTGGGTGCTAACTTTCTACATTTATACTGTAGTTGTTCCAAGAAAAATGGGAAACCTTGCTGACAAACATTATGTGATTTTCCACTGAGTTTTGGGGTGTAATTGCATTAGGTTTCTAAAAGACTTACGCTGTCTATTATGGTTTTGATTTTAAAAACATATTCCTCAATTCTGATATCATACTCTGCCATTATCTACTAGCCAGTGGCTGCCCCCAAAAGAAAACAAAGACAAAAAAATCAGAACAGAAATTTGAAAATCCAAGTATATAATGAATGTCAACAGAATTACTTCCCTTTATTCCCTATGTTCTTTTCTGAATCAGTATAACAATAAATTTATTTTCCATGTAAAGTAAAATAAAATTTTACTCTTTAATGTGATACTCTTTTGCAGGTGATGATATCCTGCACTGCAGCCTTATTTTTCTCCTCAGTGCTCCTTCATCTTTGAGAAGGCCAAATTCTGCTGAGTGAGGAAGAAAACTGAGCACTCTTTCCTCACCCTGGAAGCTATAAAAACTGTCATCAGCCTGCCTTTGCAAAGCTGCAGTATTGGTTGCAAGCTCCAGAGAGCAACGTTATTCCAAAATCCTTCAAGGGTACTCTGTCTGTATAGAATGTACAATTCTGTTGTATCACTCATTTGTTAATCTGACATGAACATACCTAGACATCTGAGAAATAAATATATTAGTTAGCCTCCAGTTACCCTTTGAAATCAATTACTATAGAAATCAGTATACATAAGGATTCTGGATTCAGTCCACTTTATAAAGTGAAAAGACAATATTCACACTTCTTGAAAAAGTATATGGATTATCCTCCAGGCTAGGTCTTTTATCACATTTCTTCAACGCACATACACAAATATAATTTTCATAATCTAAATACAAAATGTTGTTGTCCAGCAGAAAAATGGAATAAAATGAATTGACATCCAGACCTTGATTGATCTGTCTTAGAAAACATAACTGGGAATCATATATTATAAGTTAACATACTTAAGAAGTGCTTGAACTTGCAACTGACATTTTAAGATTCAGTATTTGTTCAATGTCATCTTACACAATTCTCAACAATTTAAAACTTCAACAAGCATCTAAGTCTTGGAGAGTTTTTGTGGAAACTGATACATTTCTATACCTGCAACATACTGTACAAGTATAAACAGCTTTACAAACGATTGCTATCTGGTCAAAGTATGCAATTGTGTGATACATTATCTGTATATACTATTTGAAAGTGTCATGTATCAGATATTAACATGCTAGTTGGAGAAGCTTTAATAGTAATTGCATCCTTCTGGAAAATTGAAAAATGGAAGTCCCTTTTTTAAAAAAAAATGAGACCACAGTACAGGTAGCCCTTGACACCTTGCTAAGTGATACATTTGTTAAGTGAATTTTGTCCCATTTTACAACCTTTCTTACCATGACCATGGGGATGCTGCAAAAGACATTAAATAGGAAAAATGATCATAAGTGACGTTTTTCAGTGCCGTAACTTTGAACAATCACTAATCAATCAACAATCAACTGTTTTAAGTGGAGGACTGCCTGTATTGATTTCTTTCCACCAAGGAGCCCTTCTGTTTCACCCCGTTGAGACCATACAATACAAATGCTGGGTGCCGCAGACTGTACAGCTCATTCAGAAGAATATGGCGATAGAGAGCATAACCTCTTCAAACGTTATCAACTCAGAATTCAACTATTTTTTCAAGATTTGTTTTGGCTTATTGATTTGACGGGCTGTTATATTATTCACACTCTTGGTGTCAGTAACCTTGGTACAACTCGTCTTCCTTTGGTTGCTGCCACGATGCAATTCCACCAACCCGGGGCGCACTGGACAAAACGTCTGCATGACTTTTAGTCTCTTTTATAAGCATCCTCTGCTTTCAAGGATGAAAGAAGGATAAGGCGAAAGGCGAAAGGCGAAAGTCGGGTTTTCTGCCAACTTCCCCTCACAAATGCTTGACCGCCACGGGGGTCCGTTTGACTCAAAAAGGCATCTGCGCCTGCGCGGCAGTCAGCACGCGACCCCGGGCGCGTGGCGCCTCTGAAAAGTTCGTCTCCCAATTCTGCCGACTCACTCCTCCTTAACGCCGTTGTTTACCTCACGCGCCCCAGCTGCTGCGAGCCCCCGAAGCCGGGCGACGCTCGCGGGCAGGAAGGGGCGGAGTCGGGAGCTTCTATGTAAAGCGGTCGTCGACCGCCGCCTGGCGTTTGTTGGACGGTTTGAAAGGCGGGAAGGGGCGGGCCAGCCATGTGTTCCCCGCTGCTCAACCCTGGCAGCTCATTTACCTTTCGGGTCTCCTTCGTCGAAGTCCACCCTAAGGTGCCGCTGGTGAGGCTATGGGGTCTGCCCGGCGAACGCAGAGAGGAATATTTGCGGCTGATGAAGGACCTCCAGATCAAAGTGGGGCCCCGCTTGGCGAACTCTCCTGGGGACCGCGGGGGCCGAGGCGACGGCGACAGCGAGGGCGAAGCCCTGGCTCTGGGTGACCTGTGTCTGGTGGAGCTGGGCGGGCGGTGGCACCGCTGCCGTATCGTCAGCTGCCGGACCAAGCCGGGGCAAAATTACCGCGTCTTTCTGCTGGACGAGGGCCGCACGGTGAGCGCTAGCTCCTACTACTTGGCGCGGGGCCGCAGCGAACTCTTCCACTTGCCGTCCGAAGTCATGGGATGCATTGTTGCAGACTTGCTCCCACCCGGCGATTTCGGGGCATCCTTAAAGACCACTCTTAGGGGCTCAAAGACCCCGCTAGGATCCCAGGCGCTTAACTTAAGATGGGCGGCCGAGGCCATCGACTTTTTGGGTTTCCTACATGGCAAAGAGCTGTCTGGAGTCATCCGAAAAGTGCTGATCTCGCAGTGCCTTGTGGTGCTGGAGGTGCCCTGGTTGCTGACACAGATGCGCCATCTTGGGCTTGCCAATCTTGCCTCTACTGCTTTTGGCACCCTACTGAGTGTCATCTTAGAAGTCCCGGAGATTGCTTCTGTCCCATTGGAGCCAACTTCCACTTTGTCCCAATCCCCAGTCATTCCTTCTGCTGCCCAATCCAAGCAGGGCCATGTCACAATGGATTTCTTCTATCCTCAACTGGAGTTGAATGTGACTGTGCCTGTGGTGGTGACTCAGATCTCTGATCCCTATAGAATATATTGCCAGCTACGTAGTCTTTCTAAAGAAATCCAGCTACTTTCAGATGCTATGCACCAAGCTTTTGAGGTATCAAAGGGAAAATTTGTAGAAGAGGCTTTGCCCACCCCAGGCTTTCCCTGTGCAGCCCAGGGTATAGATGGATGCTGGTATCGAACTTTGTTATTAGAAACATACCCAGGCGATGATCAAGAGGATCAACCGGAGGCAGTGGCTCAAGTGATTTGTGTGGATTATGGCAGGAAAGAGTTTGTAACAAAGAGACATTTGCGCAACTTACCTGTTGAATATTTCCGCATGCCAGTAGTAACCTACCCTTGCTCACTGCAAGGTATTACCGATGGAGGCTGTGGCTGGACACATTCACAAATTAATCAACTTAAAACATTGCTCTTGGGCAAGATAGTGCAAGCTCACATTGAAGCTTACTGTCCCTTTGAGCATATCTATTACATTACCCTATATGGGGAAGATGGCCTCAACCTTAACTGCCTGTATGGGGTGCAGGCAAATTGTCTGGCTCAAAATCTCCTGCACAGTAATCAAGAATGCATCTCTGGTTTAATTACTGAATCAGAAAGCTTGGGTGTCTCAGTCCAAAAGGAATCTGCTTCTTTGTCAGAGATACTGCCTAGTATTGCTGCTACCCCACTTTTTGTTGTACGTCTGAAGGCAGGCGAGTACCATAATGTTCAGGTGTCATTTCTTCAGGACCCTTCAGAATTCTGGGTGCAGTTGCAGGAACTTAAACAGCCACTTTGTCACCTACGGCGGAACTTAAGAGACTTTTATTCTCGCAGTAAGAAACTAGAATGTATTCTATTTGAGCCCAAGGTAGGATCCCTCTGCTGTGTCATGTTGAAGGAAAACTCTTACCATCGTGCCCTTGTTACTAAAGTTCAAGGGAAAGGAATTGTGGTGTATTTGATGGATTGGGGAAACACTGAAGTAGTTGACTTGTATAAGGTGAAGAAGTTGCTTCCCCAATTCAGAGAACTTCCTGCTGTGGCAGTCCGGTGTGCACTGGATAATCCTTTCCCAGGTCAGTCATGGAACTCAGAAGCTGTTGATTATTTTAAAAAATCCGTGCTAAACAAGGAATTGACGATCAAAGTTCTAGGCATGCAAGGAGATGTTTATATAGTTGAACTTTTTGATAATTATTTAGTGGGAGAAAAAAATTTGGCTAAAATCATGTCCCAGAGAAAGTACACAAAGCACCATGAAGTACTAGAAACTCTGCAGGCAATATCAGATAAGCTATTGGCAGGGGACCCTGAAAGTAAACCAATGAGGTTAAGACCTGTGAAAAAAATAATACCAGTGACAGATGAAGTAAAACATCCACAACAACATGATTCTTCAGCCTCTTCTGCAGCTGAAATGTTGAGAAATGAACATCACTCCAGTGAGGGAACTTTTTATTCTTCAGCTCTGGGTGGCAGTGATAATTCATCATGTGAGATACGGAACTATTCTGAAATAAAGGCAGGTGAAGAACAGCTTGAATTTGGAAGTACAGTTGATGTGATTGTAACACACATAGAAAATCCTAGTCATTTTTGGTGTCGATTATTTAAGAATTCCCAAGAACTGAATATGCTTATGGCTAAAATTCAGGATTATTGTATGCATTCAGCAGAGCTTCATGAATGGCCAAATTCGGTATGTTTGGCTAAGTGTTCTGAGGATAAAAAATGGTACAGAGCTGTTATCATTAATAAGGTTCATTACCCAGAAGAGGTTGAAGTCGCTTATGTTGATTATGGAAATAAAAAGCATGTTTCATTGAAAAATATTCGTGCAACTACAGCAGAGTTTCTGAAGCTAAAAGCTCAAGCTTTTAGATGTAGCCTTTACAATTTAATTCAGCCAAAACATACAAATCCTTTTGTTTGGGATAAAAAAGCCATCGAAACATTTCGTGAATTTGTGGATTCAGGATCTAAAGTGGCACTGAAATGTATTATATTTGCTTTAGCAGCATTAAATGGTACAGAACTCTTTAATATTGTTGACCTTATTACTCCTTTTGAAAGTGCTTGCCATTTTTTAATAAGAAAGGATCTAGCCACATTTGTACACAGAGAGAAACCCTTGGTATCATCTGTTCAACTTCTATCATACTATTACTCAACCCACAATATCAAAAGAGGAAATGAAGAGATTATTTATGTCACACATGTTAATAGCCCATGTTTTTTTTTCTGCCAACTTGCTAGGAATGCAAATGCTCTTGAAAATTTAACTAGTAACATTAGTAAACTAAGCAAAATGTACAATTTGCAAACTTCACCGAACTCTAGAAATTTGTATCTTGCAAAGTATACTGATGACTGCTGGTATAGGGCTGTAGTAACTTCAAAAAATGATACCAAAGAAGTTTTTTTTGTAGATTTTGGGAATACACAATTATTGAAAAACGAAGACCTGGTTGTAGTACCAAATGATGCTTACGAGTTAATGCTTTTGCCTATGCAGGCTATAAAATGTTCTCTCTCTGATATTGTTGATCCAACAAAAGATGCTATTGAGTGGTTTGAAAAGGCAGTGTTAGATAAACCCTTAAAAGCTTTGATTGTAGCAAAAGATCCTGATGGAACATTGATAATGGAACTGTATGATAGTAAAATGCAGATCAATGCAAAATTGAAACAAAGCTTAGGTTTGCAGGCTAGCAAAGAGATTACTGAAAACACAGAAAACGACACTCTGTCTTCCCAATACTCAGCTAATAAGGAAGAAAACACTGAAAATGGGCTAGCTTTGGTGGACTTTGTCAAACCTGTTCTTGAGGGCAATATTAAATCTAGTGCTGTTTTTGGAGAAACATGCCAATTGCAGCAGAAAACTAAAAAAGAGGTAGCAAGAAAATTCCTAGAATTCACAGATGGCTCTAGCAAAAGTAATTATGTGGAAGATTGGAAGGACATGAAATGTGCAGCGCTTCATAAGAAAGGGGAGAGATGTGATATTAAAAATAAATCCAAATCTGTAACATATTCGTCTCCTAAAAATATATATGAACTACCTCAAAAAAGCATAAAACCTGGTCTTAAATCTTTAGTGTATGTTTCTCACATAAATAATCTTTCTGATTTTTATGTACAGTTAGTAGAAGATGAGCCTATCCTTGATAGTATATCGGAGAAAATAAACAGCTCTAAAACAGTTTCAAGCTTAGTGGGGCAACAGCTTAATGTAGGAGATTTAATATGTGCAATTTATTCAGAAGATGGCTTATGGTATCGAGCTGTAATTATTAAAGAGTCCACTAGTGAATTGGTAGAGGTACGATATATTGATTATGGCAATACTGCAGTAGTTAGCATTCATAATACATGCAAACTTATTGAAGACTGTTTATCTTTCCCTGTAATGAGCATCCATTGTATCCTGGGTAGTATTAAGATGTCAGAGATTCCAGAATGGACACAAAAAGCAGTGGTGTATTTCTCCCAAAAGACAAGTGAGGTTCAGTTGAACTGTCAATTTGTTGAGAAAGTAAACGGCAAATGGGAAATAAAACTCAGTGATGAAAAAGATGATATAATGGATGATGTGATTAATAGTTGCCTTGAATATAAAAAATATGACCTGATAGAGACATCTGACAAAGGATCTTGTAAGATTGGCAACGTAAGCTTATGTGAATATATTCTTTCTGATGAGCACAGTAGACTTTCAGCTAGCAAATCATTTCTCTGGAAGACACCTAAGATAGGTGAAACTATAAAAGCCTTTTCATTAGTTCCAAAGAATCCAGGATATTTTTGGTGTCAGTTCACTGAAAATGATATTAGTTCAATTGAAATAAAACTTCAGGAAGCTGAAGAACATGCAAAAATCCACATTGATGATCTTAAAAATGGCAGTCCTTGTCTAGCAAAGTCTAGTGATAATTTATTTCACCGAACAGTTGTTAGTCATATAGAGGAAAGTTCCTTGACAGTAATCAACATTGATTATGGAACTGAGAAACTTGTCAGCATAGAAGTGATCAGGCAAATTCCTGATGAACTGTTAATAATTCCACCACAAGCATTTTTGTGTTGTCTCTTTGGCTTTAATTCTGAAAAAGGTTCATGGGCTGAAGGAATAAATGAAAATTTCTGTAATATGATAGCTGATCTTCCATTAGAGATTACAATTATGGACAAAGTCAACTATGATTTTTTTGAAATTCCCTTGTTTGTAGTTAAATTGGAATGTCAAAATATAAGCATCAATGAACAAATGAAACACTTTTGGAAATATCATGCTGAAAGTGGTGATTCCACTATTGCAAATAATTACAACCCTGAAGAGCAGATTAGAAATCCAGAAGAAGAGAATTCAAAATCAGTGCCATTTGAAACTGAAACTTCCGTTTGTACAACAATGACCTCCCCAAAAAGTAGTTTGGAAGTTGCAAATTTATTACAGTCAGTAGACAAGCGTTTTGGTGTCGGAGACAGGAATTTATCAGAAACATCTGCACAGCCGTCCAAAAATCAAATCGAACACCACTTTATCACCCATGAAGTATTTCATACAGGGAACCAGCAGGCCACATTTGATGCATTTAATAATGAAACAAACCATTCCATATCTGGAAACAGAAAAAACATAACAGATTCTACAGGTCTTTCTGAAATACAGCTTTCTACTTGTAAAATTGAATATGATACACTTGAATCTCAGGGAGAAGCAGAGGACAAAGAAATAATGCTAGACTCTCCTGAAATCCAGTTGCCTTTGGATGAAACAAAGAGGTTGTCAGACTTTGTGCCCTTACGAGTGCTTCCCCAATTAAATAATGCAAAGAACATGCCAGAAAAAGAAAAGTTAAAAATGCCCTTGTTGGAAGACATGCTACAGCCAAAGACAATAGAAATAAAAACTTCTGATGAAACACAAAACAGGTCAGAATTGCATGTACTTGAACCACAACATGTGGAAGAACGGTCAGCACACAAAGTAAAAGAGAATACTTCAGTAATGAACGAACATGAAAATGTAATAGTAGAAGTGATGCCATCTGAAGCTTTTCCTTTACTGACTGAGAAAGCCAGCAATAATACTCTATATTTGCAACACCCTGCTTTGTCTGTTCCTGTAGATAATAAAATGCAGTCATCATTTTCAGAAATTAAAGTTAAGCCACAAGAATTCTGTTCCATTGAAGGTCTTGTTGAAGAGTGTAAACTGGGAAAAAGTGATAAAAAGCCCAGTTTTACAGAAGGGCAAACTGTGTTGGGAAAGAATTATGAAGAAATGCAGATGAGCATTCATGGAAGTTTTAAAGACAACATTTGTGTTGAAAAGGATTATCTAACAAATATACAGCTAAGTGAAGTGGATGAACCCTTAATACATGATACAGGTAAGGCATTAATGTAGATCTTGAGTGACAAAGTTGATTTGAGATTTTGCTGTCTTGTTCAATTGGCAAATTCAGATTGGCAAAATAAGTGGAAAAAATCATAGAGACAAATAACACTGGGCAAAAAATAATGGCAATTTCTTGGAGAGGTGTTTACAATTATTTTTCAAAAGATTGAGTGTAGACTATATAACTGTCCCTATATAAAGCATTGCTCTCATTTAAAAATATGTAGTTTCCAGATCCAGAATAATGGAGAATAATGATTAATTAGATCCATTTCACTTGGGAGATACTGTATATGACTGAATTTACTTTGCCTTTGTGAATGAAATGGCTGGGAGTGTGGCCCTAATAATTTCCCTAGATCCGTGATGGTGAACCTATGGCACAGGTGGCACACGGAGCCATATCTGTGGGCACACGAGCGTTGCCCTAGCTAAACTCCAGCATGCATTCGCACGCCAGTCAACTGATTTTCGGGCCTTCTGGCCCACTGGAAGTTGGGAAACAGGCTGTTTCTGGCCTCCGGAGGGCTTCTGGGGGGGTGGGGAAGGCCATTTTTGTCCTCCCCAGGTTCCTAGAAAGCCTCTGGAGCCTGAGGAGAGTGAAAAACGGGCCTTCTGGTCCCACCAGAAGTCTGGAAATGGGCTGTTTCTGGCCTGCAGAGGGCCTCCAGGGGGGTGGGGAAGGCTGTTTTTGCCCTCCCCAAGCTCCAAGAAAGCCTCTGGAGCCTAGGGAGGGTGAAAAATGGGCCTACCTGGCCCACCATGCCATTGCATTCCAAAAGTGGGGGGAGTGGGAGGGAGTCGGCGCGCATGCGTGGGGGTGGGACGCATTGAATTATGAGTGTGGGCACAGCCGTGCGACCCCCCGTGCTGTCCCCGCTTTTGGCATGCGATGGCAAAAAGGTTAGCCATCACTGCCCTAGATGTTTCAGCAACTTTAGTACTGTCAGTCATGGCATCTATGGGCTCCCTATTTTCCTGTTTCTCCTATCTGAATGAGCTCCAAAAAGGAGAAAGGCTTGTCACATTGGGTCCCACCATGTGTTATAACTTCTAGAAGAGATCCTGTATATTTTCATGATTATGTCTAGAGTGAAAATTAGATCCACTTCTAAATTAGTAAGACCTGGAAATGAGACCACATAGTTAAATCAGACAATTGCAGCATAAGTCTATGCTTGAAAAGTGTTGGGACCTAGATTTCTGTTCCTAAGCAAGGCAAGTTAAGTGAATTGCATCTGATTTTATAATCTCTCCCCTCCTCCCCGCATGGTTGTGAAGCAAATCGCTGCAGTTGTTAAGTAAATGTCACAATTCTTAAGGAATCTGGCTTCCCCCATTGGCTTTGCTTGTTGGAAGCTAGCTGGGAACTTGCAAATGGGGATCATGTGACACTGCATTCTTCATAAATATATGCCAGTTGCCAAGTGCCCAAATTTTCATCAAGTGACTGTGGGGATGCTACAACAGTTGTAGCTTACTTTTTTCAGTGCCATTGTAACTTGGAACAGTTGCTAAATGAATGGTTGTAAATCAAGAATTACATGTATTAGTTGAGATTGCCAATGTAAACTTCAGCTGCCAATCTCGTTGCCCCATCTATAGTACATAAAATGAATAATAATGTAAATAAACAATATGTTATTTGTTGCAGAAAAAAAAGAAAACATTTGCAACTTAATGGGATTTGATATTGGTTCCCAATGCATGGTATGGTCAGGTACTCAGTGGTACAAGGCTGAGATTTTAGGCATATCTCCTGAAGGTACAAAGGTAAGGAGTTCTGAATATATTAAGTGTGCTTTAATTGTGCTTCTATTATATATATCAATGTCTTCTAATTTTCTGTAGGAATTAATATTTAAATCTTATGTTATTTATAAACAAAGGTTTTGAATTTTTCAAATGGAAATGAAGAGATAGTCAATCCTATACATGTTTGGAATGGGATTCCTGAATTGGATTCAGATCTTACTCAGGTATATTTTCCAAAATAGTAAAAAAGCAATTGTGTTATGGATATTTGACTATTTTTCTCTGACCTGTTGTAATTAATTTTTCTTTCATTCAGTGAATTAGTGAGGAACAGGTTTCATACAGGATTTAAAGTTGGTAGGTAATTCAGTACCACTTGAATAAGCAAAGTTAGTGGCAAGAAATAAAAACAAATTTCACCAAAATTGGTAGAAAAAAATAACTACGAACAATTTTTTGCTAAAATTTAGGGGGGGAAATAACAACCATTGGCATTATTGATATGCAATGGATTATTATCATTTGCTTAAGACAGACATAAAACTGACAGACCTCCTAAGTTTTGAACAATAAATCTCAACTGCTCCAATCAGCATAGCAAACTATTGTTGATATTTTAAAGGTCGTAGAGGTTCCTCTCTGGAGATAAAACTGATTTCCATCCTGTGGTCAGTGTGCAACTAATACTCCTAGTTTATTGACTGAGAGATAATGCAAGTAATACTTAGGCCACTTGTTGGCCTTTATTTAATAATTACAATATGTGTATGACTAAGCCAAGGAAATTCTTAGACATATCTCAGTTCAACCCTGAGCTACTAATACTCTTTTCTGTCATTACATATGTGTATATTTAATACAGATAATCAGTAGAAAATGATAGATAATGATAATGATAGATAGAGGGGTAGATTCATCCAATTAGCCATGAGAGCTGTTTTAAAAACTTTCCATGCAAACAAGTGTTTTAAGAATAAGCCTAGTTAGCAAAACAAAAAACTGAAATGGCTCCTATAAAGAACTTAGAAAAAAATACCAAACAAAGATGACTTTTTAATAAAATCCTGTGCTGAATATCTTAATTTATATAAGAACACATGCTTATATTTGCTGCTGTTTCATCAACTCATCACCCACATATTTTTTTAAGTAGTAAGGTCTAACAGAGATTCTGATATTGGTAGCCAGGTTGTATATTTTTAAAAATAAAACTTCCTTAGTAAAGCACATTGTGATTCTAACTGGACTTCTAGTAGGTACTTTCCCCCAAAAAAGTAGTTTCATTAAGGCTTTTATGATTATGTCTTTAAGTAGCCCATACACATACAAGTACATAGCTTAACATTGTGACTGTGCTATACAGGAAAATAAGACCTACTGTAAATCTCTCTCAGCTGAATTCCTGATGAACACTCCAGTGGTACTGTTAAGGTGGGAGAAAAGGGTAGGGATGGCATTGACAAGAACTTGATTCTTCAACATCTAGCTGCCATACTATGCAGACATTGGAAGCAAATAATTTTGGTTGGAATTGGTACTGAGAAGCAAAGAATTAAACTTCATTTTTTGTGATGCATTCCAGTCCCAATAAAGTAAAAGTTTTCCCTGCCCAATCGTATCTGACTCTAATGGGCAGTGCTCATCTCTGTTTCTTAGCTGAGGGAGCCAGTGTGTCCAAAAACATTTTTGTAGTCATTTGGCCAGCATGATTATATGCTGACTATATGTCAAGGCACATCGAGCACTCTACCTTCCCACTGAAGTGATACCTATTTATCTACTTGCATTTGCTTGTTTTTGACCTGCTAGGTTGGCAGGAGCTGGAGCAGGAATTGGAGCTCACCCCATCATGTGGTACTTGGGTCTTGAATTGCAGGCCTTCCAGTTGATAGGTCCAGCACCTTGACCGCTAGGCCACCACACCCTCCCAGTCCTGATACTCTTGAAATAAAAATAATGATAAATATAAATAAATAAATATTTATTTTGTAATTATTCCCCCTCATGCCATTTTCTGACAAGAAATGCTAAGTAATATTTCAGTGCTGGAACAGAAGCCTAACAAGAAGATTCAGTATGGAGTGTTTTGGACATATTACATACTGAAGAAGTAGCATGGTTTAAAAGCAATGAATCTTAGTATGCTGCCCAACAATAAACATAAGGTATTCATTGAGTATTGTTCTGTTTTGTAAGCTGTTCTTCTAGAAATTATTTTTCTTTTTCCTCTTAGATAATGTCCAAGAATAAAACAGATAACTTGCACCCTGTGCCATTGAAAATGGAAGGTAGGTTTAAAAAGAATGTGAACTTGTACTATACATTTTATAAATGTACTACTCTGTGCCTTTTTCCATGTGTACTACTTCATTCAATCTATAGCTCACTATTTTTTTCAAGTGTCTTTTCTCCTACTCAAGCAAATATACAAGTAAATCATTTCTAATTTTCCAGAATTTATGAGAGTAAAAATAAGTGTGTTTATACTCTACATCATGTTTTAAGTTGTAACAGTTCTCAGCTGAGTAGAAATACTACCAATTTTATAAAGAAGACTGTTCAGCCCCACATCTCTCTTTATAATATTGCAAATAAATTTGGTTTTCCTCCAAAAAACTCTGCCCCAGCTATTATGTATATTTGAAATTGCCTTCCCAGATCTGCATACAATTTGCTAAAATTCTTCCTTTTCAAAATATCTCCTTTTTCCTAGTAGTTGGCAGCCAGTGGCTTGTAGGATACATGTTGCTCTATAGCATTCCTTTTGCTATCCTAGATAGATGGGCCACACATTTCTAGGGAATTGGGGCTATTAATTAAGGGCTATTACAGGTACCTATCCTTACTGTTTAAGTCATTTCATCCTAAATTAGACTTCTTCCCATTTGGGGGAGATTAATCTATTTTCTCTTGAAGACAAAGAAGTCCAATCTGTGGCTACAAGAAAATGTCTTTCCTGTTGTAACATGATCCATGGGGCAGTGTCTGCAGAATGCCCTTTCTAGCCTTGTAATAGCTACTGCACGATTTTACAAAAGCTTCTTGACAATCTGAAAAGGTTTTGTGCTGATTGCAAAATGATAAGCAGTAAATCAGCTGTTTTCCTAAAACTGAGAAATTGGAAGGACAAATTGTGAAGTTTGTGGCAGTGAGGAGGCTGTTAGCTAAGCATTTTTGACAGATATTTGGATTTCAGTTCTCTCCATCCCAGCTAAAGGACTATAGAGATTATAGTTTTAAAACATCTGGGGGATAAAGATTGTTTACTCTGACAAAAAAAAAGGTTATTATTCATGGTAGTTATATGAAATCTCTAGGCTCACTGATCCTTGGTATCAGTTTCTGTAGCAAAAGCAATCTGCTCTTTTACTAGCATCTGAATTTTAAAGAAGGGTGAGAAAAGGCTGAGAACTAAAAGGGAACTCTCTGTTTATTACCAGTCTCACTTTTCCTGGTATCCTATATTAACTGAATATCCTCCAAATTATTTTTTATTACTTCTCTGGTTCCTTGAAAGCTTATTGGATTTCCTCCTAGGTGAATTAAGTTTTCCAATCAGTAATGGTAAATGGGTTTGCCAAAAATACCTGTCTGACTGATCTTGCATTGTGAAATGTAGTTGCAAAGAAGTATATGGGTAGTCCTGAATTTGCGACCGGTTGCTTAGCAACCATTTGAAGTTACAAAAGACACCCACCCCCAAAAGTTACTTATGACTCATTTCTGAAATTCTTATGTCCCCTCCCCCCCTTCATGTAACTACATTTTTGGCATTTGGCAATCAGCCTGCTTTTTATGTCTGTTTGTGGTTTCCCTGTGGTGTTTGCTTAACAACTATTACAAAAAAGGTCATTTTTGGGTTGGTCACATGATGACCTGCTTTACAACATCACTTCTGACCATAACTGCTTACAATTACAGTTGTAAATTGTGAAATATTAAAGCAAGTACTTTATGGGCTGTAAAGTACCCATTCCAGGGTCATTATGATTGTTCGTAAGTCATGGACTACCTATATACTTAACCTTCCATTAAGCAGAATTAATTTCCTTTTTTCTGAAGAAAATTGCTAGGTCATGGCACCTAGTCACATGAATTAAATCATTTTAGAATTTGAGCAAGAAGTGAGGAAAGAATATGACTTCTATATGTTTCATTAGTATGACCCAGGAAAGTGAAGAAATTTAGTTAGAATTTTAATTTAATCAATATGCAAATAGTTGTGGTTTTTTAAAATACATATATTTTA
>JANHZT010009070.1:259406-271756 GCA_032468215.1 Stegonotus admiraltiensis | reverse complement strand
TTACCCACCTTAGAAAGGATGGAAGGCTGAGTCAACCTTGAGCCTGGTGAGAATTGAACTCGCAGTAATTGCAGGCATCTGGAACTTAAATACTGCCTTAGTAGGAGGCATTAGTCTCCTACGCCACTCAGTTGCCACTTGTTAGACCAATCCGACACATAGTCAAGGTCTTTTTGAAGGGTAGTTGCATTGTTGGTGGTGTTGAATAGTTAAACATCATCGGCGAACACAGTTGCTTTTAATATGATCACAAAGGTCATTTATGTAAAGTATGAAGAGTGTTGGACCTTGGGGAACACCACTGTCAACAGGAAGGCAGCTATCCATTTATGTAGGAGTCCAGAAATACCACAGGATTTTAGTTTTAGAAGTAATTTGTCATGTACTGTCTTGAATGAATGCAAGCATACATGGTAAATCAGACTTGCTTTTTCAGAGATATCAGATATGTAAAAAGGCAGTATTACCTAAACGCTCCAAGTCCATGGGAAAAAATAATTAGGGGATATTTTTCTCCAGTCTTGAATTCAGCATTCCACTTTGCAGGAGATGTAACTGAGCCTAGACAGAAGAAAGCAAATCTTGTTACTTTTTCTGGGTTGTTTTTTTTTTTAATGATTTCACTAGACTGAAATTGAACTCATGTTGAAAACTGCCCTGCATCCTTAAGCCAACTTTTAAAGAATAATTCAAGATACACTTAATGCAAAATGTCTATCCCGAATGACACTGTCCCATATAAATATATTTTAGAAAGTTCTTTTCAGAAAAATGGTAGTACAAATTGTGCTGTGTGCTAACTAATCATGTGATGGCCATTTTAGCATTCACAATGTTTGGAATCATTGAAATTAAACACAATAAAGCAATCTAAGCTCAACTACTTCTGGGAGACATAATTGAAACTGAATAAAAAATATTACCACTTTGGACCCAAAGGGTTCATAAATAAGCTTTAGCAATTTTTCTAGATTCTTATGGGTCATTAAAAAAGTACAGTAATTACCAGTATGTTTTGCCTTAAACTACTGTACCTTGGAATAGTTTTTGGAATAGTTTTTGGGGTCTATCTTTCACTATATGTTTTTCTATCCAAATCACCTTTGGATGGGACTGGGATAAAAGTGATTTTATATAGCTTTCATAGTGTGTTATAACATTCTTTTACAAATAAGAGGTAGTCCTCGACTTATGAGCCCAAAATGTCTGTTGCTAAGCGAGACAGTAGTTAAGTGAATTTTGCCCCATTTTACAACCTTTCTTACCACAGTTGTTAAGTGAATCATTGCAATTGTTAAGTTAGTAACATGGCTGTTAAGTGAATTTGGCTTTCCCATTGACTTTGATGATAGAAGGTTGCAAACGGTGACCACTTGACCCCAGGACACTGCAACTATCATAAATAGGAGTCGGTGGACAAGTGTCTGAATTTTGATTATGTGACCATGGAGATGCTGCAACGGTCGTAAGTGTGAAAAATGACCATGTCACTTTTTCCAGTGCCCTTGTAACGGTCTCTAAATGAACTGTTGTAAATCAAGGACTATCTGTAATAAGTAACAAGCAGCTAAAGTTTCAATGTATAAGAATCTATTTCTCTAATAGCATTAATCAGAATATTGCTAGTAACTACATAATAACTTTCCTAACAATCAGATTTAGAAAATGCATACACTTGAGAGTGAGAGACTGAAAACATATCCGCATAAGAATATGCTCATAATGGACTGGTGCTATAATTCATAACTCCTCTGAAACTTACCAAAATAATCTGCTAGAATTAACTCCCCTACTATCCAATACATGTTAAGAAAACGAGAGAGTCCAGAATAATATTCTTTATTGGGAATCCATTTTGTCTTTTCATAATTCATATAATTTTGGGAAGGATAATACAGACGCAAAAAAGTCCCCTAGTATAAAATAATAAAAGTAATTATTGAAAGCTGTTTCTAAATGTTATTTTTTTTAAAAAAAGCATGAATTAATAAGAAGTGTTGTACCCTTATTTTAAACATTGACAAGTGACAAAAATTTGCTTAAAAGTAGTGCTTCAAATTGAACTAGTATTCATGTTGGCCATAACCAAAATAGAATTTGGATGGCATCATTATCTGCATCTGCTGATTTATGGCATTAGCATAGTCAAATGGTGAAACTTTGCACTTCATTGCAGTCTGGAATTCTATATCTACTCTATACACAGAAAATTCGTTTATCACAAACAACTTGAAATACCTTTTTATACCCCATTATTTTTATATCCCATTATTATATCCCATTATTATAGTATCCCCATTATAAAAAGTATCCCTTTTTATATCCCATTATTATAATCGCCTTAAAATTGGCTTGGATAGATTTTTGTATTTATTTTGTAATGAGTGAAAAAAGCAAATGAACACCTTCTTCCTTATTTCTATGGTAGCAAAATGAATGTGATATGTGAATGAATCCAAAACATAGATTTGTTATGGAGGTTCTCCGTAAAAGCTTTTTAAATGAAAGCCAGGTTGTTTTCACAATTATAAAAAGAAAAGAGAACAACAATATTAAGCCACCTAGAGGCATCTCAACAAGATGGGAGATATGGAAATTTAATAAATAAATAAAGCTAAGTATTTGCATAACAAGTCAGACTTCTGAATGGGACGATAGTGAGCTTGTATCATGAGTGGTTCAAATTACATAATGCATAACTGACAGGGGAGGAATGGAGAAACTGATTGGCGCAGGTACCTTGGTGACACCCGCTTTGTTTGGAAATAACATTCTGCCAGTTACCTGACTGCAGTAACTAATAAAACTTCTACCCTAAAAACAATAATGTTAGATGGACAATAGGCTAAACTATTTTATATTTTGTATTGGTTTTCTTTTCATGCAAGCTCTTTGGCATTCTTATTAATGTAAAATTGAGTTTATTGATAATGGCAGTTATAAGTACCTTAATACCATTACCAGACATGAGGTCTGTACATCCCACAGAATAAGGGCCTTTCCCTTCAGGAATTTCCATGCCCATTTACTTTAACTTTTGCAGACAAACCTGAAAAACAACGAAATTGATAGAAGTATGGGAATTATACTAAGTTGAACAATGGACCAACAAAGTTAAATATTAAAATGGGTTTGTCCAGATGAAAAACACACTGAAAATTCAACAGAGGAAAAGGAGACAAAGTTAAACTTAGATTAATTATTAATTATGCCAACTGCTTTATACATTTCTTATCTCTTCCTCTAGTATATATTATTACTGATTATTATTACTGATGCAGAAAACTTTTGTAAGGAACTATTATAATATGCATATATTTATTACTTCCTTCCCTTCCTTTGTTACTGTAGAGATTAGCTGGGGAGAGATGACGGTAGCAATATTTAATAGCATCAATTTATGAATTATCTGCTACTGAAAGAAACAGAACTCAAAAAGGGACTGTCCTGTACAAATAACATTTTAGATTATGTTTTTCATAAAGTGCAAACACACACACATACACACACACACATACTATGATGGGTAGAATAGCCACAATAAAGATGAACATACTGCCGAAGATACTTTTTTTATTCCAAACAATACCAATAAAACTAGAGAAAAAAGATACTTTGAGGAATGAATAAAATAATCTTGAAATTCATTTGGCAAGGAAAAAAACTGAGAATAAAACTGAAACTACTGGAGGTTTTGGTCTGCCTGACTGGGAATTGTATTACCAAGCAGCTGCACTCACATGGGTGAAAGAGTGGATAACTTTGAGGAATAGAAGACTATTATTATTGGAGGGTCATGACCTTCAACTAGGGTGGCATGCATTTCTCTGGTACAGGAGAAATGTGGCACATCGATATTTCCAGAGACATTATGTAAGAAACGCATTGTTATCAGTGTGGGACAAAATTAAACAACACTATAGGGAAATACCAGTCTGGCTCTCCACCTTAGAAGCATTAATACACCCAAATCTTATAAATACGGGGAAAATGTTTCTTTTATATATATATATCACCTCCCCCTATGCCTGAAGAGAAAAGTTTTCAATCATTGTGTGCTACCTGTTCTAACATATGCCGGTGAAACATCAACACTAACCTCACAATCAATACAAAAGCTATGAGTGGCACAAAGAGCGATGGAAAGATACATGTTCAGCATTAGAAGACAAGATAGAAAGACCTGCACATGGATTAGAGGACAAACAAAAATATAGGATATCATCAAGAGAGTAAAAGAATTGAAATGGAAATGGGCTGGTCACATAGCAAGAAGAACTGATGGCAGGTGAACCAAGGCAGTCATAAAAATGGATCCCACTCGATAAAAAGCATCCATAAAAGAGACCTAAAACAAGATGGATTGATGACATCAGCAAGTATTGTGGGCCCAATTGGCAAAGGGAAGCTCAAGACCATATTGGTTGGAAATATGCGGAAGAGGCCTTCATCCTGCAGTGGATGGACAATGGCTAAAATGAAAAGGGGAGAAAAGATAGAAAAAGCAAATTTAACGTACCTAAAAAAAGGAAAGAAGAAAAAAAGCAATAAAATAGAAGAATTGTTCCTGATAGCACAAATGGTGATGTTTATTTATGATAAAATTCTGATGATTAACAGCAAAATTGATAGCTTAAAATCCTTGATAGATTGTTTAAATTTAAACTTTCAGATGGATTCCCTGGCAACAAATGACTAAATATTAACCACAATGGATAGAAGATCTCATAATCCATTATGGGGGGGGGGGCCAGCATAATCCCCCCCCCCACAAAATTCAAATATGGTAATGGGGAAGTTCTTCTACCAGACACGACAATAATTTTAATGGAGAAATGCCAATCATGACAGATGGCATTCCAGGTGGGTTATTTAATCAGTCACTGACATAGTTGATGTATTGTCTCATTTCTCACAGTGATTCTATCAGTACTGAATTGCTACCCAGATTACTTAGCCATACTAGGTACACAAGAGCAGTGGTGGGATTCAAATAATTTAACAACCGGTTCTCTGCCCTAATGATTTCTTCCAACAACCAGTTTGCCAAACTGCTCAGAAAGGTAACTACCAGTTCTCCCGAAGTGGTGCGAACTGGCTGAATCCCACCACTGCACAAGAGTGGTTCTTACTTTCAGATATACAAGGATTCCACCAATAACATTGAAGGTGAGTAACTATTTAAGGAGGTTTCATATTACACCTTTTCAAGTCTTTCATGATAACAGCTGCCCTGCTGACATCTTAGAGAAGCAAAATGTCCTTAAGAAGTTTTCTCAAGATGAAAGTGGACAGACCAGTCATGTTGCTAGGCAACAGCCAAGACCAAATCATTCTCAGTCTTATCCAAAGCCAATCTCCAGCATCCAAGAGTGTCCTGATCAAGTCATAGCTGAGATGCATTTCTCCTGATGAGGATGAGCATGCCAGCTACTTAAATCATATGGAAATGCCCCATTGCAAGACAACTTGACAAATAAAAGCTTAAGCACGGTCTCTGTGTACTACTTTCCTAGTTGGAAATCAGAGTGACTTGCTATGTACAGAACCCTCAGAACATCGGTTCCATCCCAGCAATCTCTGGGCGCTCCTGCTTCCTGGGTTTGGAGTCAAATCACACACAAATGACTTAGTTCTATTCCCCAAACCATTTCATTCAAATACCAAATAGTGTGACTCTGTCATTGACCGAAGTTGACAACCAAACTCATGATGATGGCCCCTCAAGAATATATTCACCTTCCTATGAAAATTGCACTTGACTGAAGCACTTCTAATTCATTGGTCCCTTTAGTATGTGAAAGGGAACCATTTCTCTTACATTTAGGCTCCAGGAATCTGCTGACATTTGTCTCTTGGAATATTGCCAGGTAGTGTGCCAGATGCAAAGACTACAGCTTTATGAGCTTCATTATCAAATATGAAATTCTTTTATCTCAAGAATGTTGGGAGGCCAATGATCACCACCTAAATGATTATAACTCCTTTTTTTCCTTTATGTCATGCATTTTCAAACCAACCACGGTATGACTACTAACATTGGAAATGAACTCATCAATTGTTTCAGAAAACATAGAGAAGACCTCTTGAATAGGAAAAGGCAATACAATGCAACAAAAGATGATGCACCTACTCAAAGGCAGCAGCAGCTACTCATAGGCATGGCACAGATCAAGAATACAACTATGTTTTGACATCACATTATTCCCATCATTCTAACAGACTCAACTTTCATGTTTTAATACTAGCTACTGAATGGGAAGACAATTTCTAGACTTTACACAGAACAGATGACACACCCTTGATAAACACAGATCCCAAGGGAACTGACTGTTCAAACCCTCAGTACCTTTTCCTCTTCCCCAGCACAGATGCTGATTTCACAGATTTAATAACAGTTGATGTTCCCACAGCTAAGCACTGCCCCATCAGTATCTGGGACAGACATCTAACCATAATAATAGGCTAGATAGTTTCAGGATAGACTAGAGCTGGAGAATATACAATACTAGCCAAGGAACAAGCTGGATTCATAAATGGCTGTTCTATTTTCACTCTTATTGTACTCTTGTCATGCTCTTATACTGCAATACTTGACAGAGAAATATGCCTCAAAACCTCATGAAAATCTGTAGTCTCCCTTCATTGATTTCAGAGCAATCTTTAATTTCCTGGTCTAATTGTTGGCAGAAGGCTCCATTTATTCATTTATAAACTATATGACACTCCCACTTTAAAGGTCAGATGTAGTCCTTAGAGTCCCATTATTCTAATGAAATCTTGATCAAAAGTGAAGTCCAGTAAGTTTGCATTCTGGCACCATCACTGTTGAAACTGTTACAACAATTCTATAGTCACCAGGAGGAATAACCTCACATCATCTCGCAAAGTTGCCAGAAGCATATAACAAGTCTATGCACAATCCTTTTTTTTTTTTGGAACTCCGAAATAAGCACTTGGCCTAATTTTCAGGGAGGTCTTATTATTTTGGGGCACATGGAGCAAGATGGGGCTCCTCTTGCTGTCTTATCTAATTTCAAGCTGTGTCGCATTTCTCGCCATTGTGTGCAGGGAAACAAGTTGCACCATAAACAAACACTTCTCGTGAGTTCAATCAATTAATTCTAACTTCTTGAACACTGACCCCTTCACTAGATCTTATTTTCAGGGGAGGGCTTATTTTAGCACATGCGCTCAAAAGCCCAGTTGAGCTTATTATCGTATTAATGGCTTGCAGGATTTAAAATTATTAATTTAGTGGTCCCTGACATCCGAAAGGTTGGTGACCCCTGCTCTAAAAGGATGCAAATGGCCAGCTGTCTGCAAGGAATATACATTCTTCCAAATCCTGCCACAGCTGAAGAAACTTCCTTGATGAGAAGCGAAACGTCTTCAAAGAAAAAACAAGGAAGTCCAGTTGCCTCTTGAAAAAGCACCTTTGGGTTGCCTTATTATACTGTGTATTTTATGCCAACGCGTGCTATCAGCTATTAATTCCGACCTAAATTATGTATCATGGCCACCCTGATCAGTTCTATTAAAGTCACTCTCAAATAATTCTAAGTATGGCCAAATTCTGTAATATGATATGCAAGATGTGCAGCAGCCTGACAGAGCTGTTACATTAACTAATTAATCAAAATTCATAAAATACCAGTGTTTTATGTGTTGGTCATTGACTGCAATAAATACTCTATTCTCTTACTTTAAAAGGCAACTCTAAGAGCTTAAAAAGACTAATAATACAGATATTGGAACTTCCCAAGTAAAGCCCAGAAATACTTAGGATTTGGGAATGTCCATACTTACCTTGGTCAGAAAGGTATTTATTGTGAAATTGTCCTGTAATTTTACAGGTAGATAGATCTCTTTTGGTATATCCTTAACAAACACAGAATTCTTTGGAGAATTGGAGAATGCTCTTTTTGTAAACATTGTTAACATGCTTCCCTTACTATCTCTAAAATTCTAAAATCCTAAAGATAGTTCTAAAATTTTATTTTTAATAGGTTAGCACTCTTCAACTAGATAGGCCCTGAAACTGAAACTGAAACTGAAACTGGGCAAAAGCACTCATAACGTTGCATGAAACTAAACAGAAGAGACTCAAGGATAGAAATAATGACGCTCCTCCAATACATTTGGGAAGCAAACCGCCATAGAGAAAACTGCTTGAATTGCGGAGAAGGAGAAAAGCGAGAGAATATAAGTCAAAGGAAGCATCCCGCTAGACAACAGGAGAAAGATTAATTCCCCCAGTGGGCACGAACCTCCCCAGCACTGCGGAGACAGGCGCGAGCGCCGCTTAGATTGGACGCTCTTCCCGAATCCGTGCCGCCTCTTCCCTCGGACCCTCCGCGTCGGACTTGCGCACTGTCTGCAGCGCCGAAGGGATGCTGACGCGGCTGGCGAGACTGGAGCACGAGCTCTTTTAAGAACGACGACCTGGTCTCGACATCAGTGGGCGGCCTCTGCAGTCCTGCCCTCTCCGTAAGAGGAAAGGACCGGCCTTGGTTCTCCTCCGGCTTTCCTTGTCCCCCGCCCTGTTGCTCCTGCAGCGCCCTCTCGTAGCACGCCGGGAAAGCGGGGAGGCTGACCGCCGCTGGACGAAGGCGGCTTCTCCAGGCTGGACATACATCAAACGCGCTGTCCGGCCATCCGCAGTTGAGGAAATCGCCTGTTCTCCCTGGAGACGGGTTGGACCACTCTCTGGTAACCCAGATTTCACAGCAAAGAGGGCCACCGAGCAATTAGGGCGCATCAATTGTCATTGCACAAATTCCTTAATCTCAGGACTCTGCGTGGGAATCTTCTCCCTATTGCATTGACTTCCCTTTCTCCCAAGTCACATTTAAGCATTGCACCAGTTTAAAACAATGCGAAAAGAAAAACATGATGACATCTCCCAGTTATAGAAGTGGGTCTTAAAAAATGTTTAAAATAAGTGAACAACGTACCAAAATGATTCTAATTTGGACAAGTGTAATTAACACAAAGAAAATGAGACAAAGTTAATCTTAGATTTAATCATTAAGTATGCCAGCTACTTTATACATATCTCTTCCTCTAGTATATACTGATGTAGAAAATCTTTGTAAGGAACTATTATAATATGCATATATTTATTACTTCTTTCCCTTCCTTTGTTACTGTAGAGATTAGCTGAGGAAAGATGATTTTAGCAATATTTAATAGTTTCATTTATGAATTATCTGCTACTGAAAGAAACAGAACTCAAAAAGGGACTGTCCTGTACAAGTAATATTTTAGATTATGTTTTTCATAAAACACACACACACATACTATGATGGGTAGAAGAGCCACAATAAAGATAAACATACTCCCAAAGATACTTTTTCTATTCCAAACAATGCTAATAAAATGAGAGAAAAAAATATTTTGAGGAATTGAATAAAATAATGTTGAAATACACAGTGGTATTTTGAAGTTTAGTAGAAGCCTGAGATGCAGAATTCAATGCGGGGAACACAATTCTATCAAGGATTAGTTCATGAAGTTGAGTGAAACACACAGTTACAGTTTAGCAATAGTGACCAAATCTGGCTACATTTGTTTTTCTATCTAGACTTTTTAAAAGGTTCCATTATTGTTATATTAATTTTTCACCCATATTTTCACATACTTTGAGGTATTGCTGATTTTAGGTCTTTCAAGAATTGCTTAGAAAATGGAAAGTTTTAGCAAGCTAGATTTGTTAGAAACCTGAAATCTTTATGTGTCTGTATAATCTATTTGCCATTTCTACAATTACTTAAGTCTTGTGAATATATTGATACTTATTTGGGGAACTCACAACAGTGACTCACAGTCTCATCATTATTTGGCTAGACTACTGCAATTTGCTGTGACTGGGTCTGCCTTTGAAAATCACCCAGAACTCTCAACTAGTCCAAAATACAATGGTCTAGTTATTAGCTGATATGTACTGGTACAAGCCTATGAAACCACAGTGATTTGGGCCTTGCACTGTCTTCCTGAATGAAATTCAAAACGTGGGGTCCTTGGTGGTCTCTGAGCTTTGTTCTTTTATTGCAGAAGTTTCATTATCCAATTGTTAACATCATTAATCCTAGCACTGTTGATGTTATTAATCAGGTAATAAAATGTCTGCAAAAAACAACAAAGCAATGACTTTCAGAGAGCACCAGTTCAACTCTGAGCTACAAATATTCTTTTCTATTGGCAATTCAAAATGCTGATTTTTTACCTTTAAAAGCCCTAGATGGTTTGACCCTGGAGTAACTTCAGGAACAACTTTTCCAATCAATTTTGGCTTCTTGATTAAACTTATATACTGGCCATCACACCAGAGATGACTTTATATATATTCCAGGAGAATTTGCTATCTATGCTTTTGCAGAGTAAGGGAGGCTCATGGGCACTGGTTTCTCAGATTTGGAATATCTGCTAAATCTCTAAATATCCCTGATTTGATATATACCTATCTTATTAACTTTTCATAAGGTATTGGCAATAGAGATATTTGGGATCACTTTTGAGTTATAAAATACTGCCACATCTATTTACTGGTTGTTACTTTGTAGTAATTATTGGGGATGGTGTTACTGTAATCTATTTTATTATATTTTTATTGTTCAACTTTTATTCTCAATTTTTGAAAATCATCATTGTGTCATTATTGTGATTAGTTATGTTTATGTTTATGTTTATTATGTTTATTATGTTTATTATGTTTATGATTAGATATGTCATTATGATTAGGAAAATGAATTTCTAGAAAAATGCTGGTTGCACTGAAATACTCCATCCCTGAGAATTAAGGTGTTTTGACAAATCAGAGCTTAATAGAATCTGTCAGTTTACCAGGGCCCTATCCCACTGCAAAAATATGAAATGTACTTTGATTACTAACAAATTGAGAAATTTTTTAGCTGAGGTACATATATTAAACATAGAACCAATGCTCAAAAATGTTAATTTTTTTAAGTTGATGTGTGATAATCAAGAGTGCAGTCCTAGTTTAATGTCAGTCTTTGTTTATTAATAATTCTGTTAATAAATTGAAGCCAAAATTATATAAAAAGAGTTTTTCTTATACTAATAAGGACTATAAAGATGTCACTGAATAAACTTTAAAAGTACAGTAATATGAACAAATATTGTTCATTCACAATTACTTAGTGCTATTTTCCCAAACTATAATAATCACAGTCATGTTTGAGAGTGTGAATAACTTTGGTATGAGTATACAGAGATATATTTAAGATCAAGAGGAACTTGAAATGCGAGGTGAGAAAAACATGAATTTCAGAGTACATTTCATTATAGTCAGAACGGAGTAAAACCTGCTGGTTTAAACAGAAAACTAATCATATTTAAATAACGTAACCTTTATTATCATTTTTTTCTGTGGACACTCTGGCACACATTAAAAATGAAATTCTGTTGCCTGCTCTCATAAGTGTACACATATATAACACAGGGAATATTTCCAGGTTAATTATTTCATCCAAAATTGAGTATAACATTAAAAAAGACTACTGCATATCATAATGGGTTAGTAATTATCTGATGACAATTTCAGCCTGAAACTACTTAATATTAAAATCTCCGGTGTTTATATTGTATATATATATATTGAAGAGTTTTACGATAATGTGGCCCATCTTCAAGACAAATAAAAATGGCAATAGAAGCAATAGAAGCAGCAGACTAGTAGATTTTGCCAAAAGACAGGAACTTTTATATCATGAACTCATTTTACAAGCAAAAGACTAGCAGAAAATGGACATGGAAGAGTCCATCTGGGTACACAAGCGAAACTGACTACATCATGTCAAGTGATAAAACCATATTTTGCAATTATACTGTCATCAATGGCTTTAATGTTGGAAGTGACCGTAGAATGGTACAAGCTAAAGTGAAGATAGACTGTCGAAAAGAGCATATGAAAATGATAAAAAGGTCACAGAAAATGAAAATAAAGAGTGATAAGCTGCTAGAGAAGAGCAGCAATTATGACATTAATTTATCAAGCCACTTCACTCTATTGCAAGATTTGGAAGACATGAATATTATGGACCAAAAAGAACAAATAGTCAAAAATCTCCTTGATCTACTATATCTATAGCACCATGGGAAAAACACTTTGTACAATCAAAAATCTCTTATGAAACTTGATTTAATGAAAAATAGATAATGAAGAATACTATAAATTTTACTAATAAACTGGAGTACGTTGAATTTTGCAAGACCATAAGAAAACATATCCAAGAAGAAACATATCCATTAAACATGAAGCTTGTGAAAAAGGCAATTGAAGAAAACAAAGGAATTAATCAAGCAAAATGCAAGCTTATATAAATACA
>JANHZT010009070.1:185792-198569 GCA_032468215.1 Stegonotus admiraltiensis | reverse complement strand
CTGGCTGTTCACCACCCTGAGTCCTTCGGGAGAAGGGTGGTATATAAATCCAATAAATACTAATACTAATACTAATACTAATACTAATACTAATACTAATACTAATACTAATACTAATACTAATACTAGCTATTCATCAGCAGCTCTTCTACCAGCCTATGATTACTTACCTGCCCTAATCGGTAAAGGCATATTGTGATCATAAGAAAAAAAATAAACAATGTAATTTTCCATCCGGCGTGTACAGCATTCCAGACTTCTTGTTGCTGGACAAGAAATGACAGTCTCTATGGGATCTCTTATGATCTCTTGAGGACGGAGCAAAGGAATAACTTTAATTGTTATATTTCCAAAGCTGCTCAAAAAACTTTGAGAAAAGTTGCATGTATAGATGCCTAGAAAAATAAAACCAGCAGATTTAACAAATGCAATGCTAAAGAAATTAACAACAGAAAGTTTAAAGCAGCAGCAACTACCATTCAAGTCCTTTAAAATCAAGAAGTAGAAATGATTGAAAAGGCACTTTAGTGATCACGTTATTTCATTGATAAAATTATTTCTCTCATGAATGGGATTGTTGAGTGAAACAATTCATTTTTTGACTCACCGGTCCAGTCCTGGTTTGCCCTAGGTACAGTCAGCACAGACGTGGCACCTGTGAAGCTCTTCGTGGTCGTGTACCACGTACTATCTATTTCCTTAATAGTCCTGCCATTCTGAATTTTCCAAATGACTGTGTCATAATTTCTCACATCACTCTGGCATGTTAAAAAGAAAGCATCTCCCTCAGAAACAATGTCCTTTGAACTAGAAAGTGTTATTTTTGCTGGTGAAACACAAATAAAGAGACATTATTTAGCATTTCATTATGAGACTAGCATTACAAAAGAGACTTATTGAAGAATTGTGTGATTTGCGTTCCTAATAAGAAGATTAGTTCTCATATATTAAGACATTAGTTCTACCATACAACACATGTTCTAATTTTTTATTGACTATTCTAGATCTCAGACCTAAAATGTTTTGCTTCCATCATTTGCTGAGTTCCTTAGCATGGTTTAATAAAGTATTTCTCCTTCTATTTTTAAAACAGCTGGCACAAAAATATTTGTTTACATCATCTTGTTAATGGCTGTGGGTGGTTTTTGATGTCTGCAGTCCAGAATGTTTCACCATGCCCTATGAAGATTGTCCATTAGTTGGCAGGCATGTTCTAACAAAGATTCAATATCAGAAAAATTGGAAATCACACCACCCTTCATCTCTCTCTCTCTCAATCTCTTAAAAAAAAGCAGAAAAAAAACCCTCCACTCTATAATATCAGAAGGACGAAAAGGATACAACACATATTTACAAACAATGTGTGGCCAGAAAAGCAATGTGAAATGAGATGAAAGGCTATATGGAGAATTGTATGAGTCAAGCCTATATCAAAAATTTAAGAGCAAAGTCTAAAATGACCAGTTACAGTTTGAAGAACTTTTAGAATCCAGTGGAGGAACTGAACAAGCTTTCCATGGGTCAAAATCTGGCACTACTGTGTCACAAAAAATCCCCTTCTTGCTTTCTCAGGATCCTGGTCTCTTGTCAGAAACTTTGTACAGTTTAAATTTGTCCACATTCATTGGTAGCCCATCCCTTAAACTGCAGCCTAGCTAGAAGCATTTATGCAAAAGTGCTAACTTCAATACTGTATTCTAAATCTAGTACTGCAGTTTTTGTCAGATGATTACTGAATCCATCCACAACAGTCAGAAAACAGGTGCTGTATCCAAAAAGATGCTTACCCACACGAAAATATGTCACTTTGAGTATTTTATTGGCACGAGCACCATAGGTGGTATTTAGCTCACATGTGTAATCAGTGCTGGTGCCAGACTTGTCTACTGGGCACTGAGATTCACTAGCCTGTAGCAAGTAGATGGTACAGTTGTTCATTGAAGTAGTGCTTCCTGCAAAGAAAAGCAATCTATCTGAAAAAGATTGAAGAAGGGCTGATGCTTGAAATAAAGCTATGTAGTATCTCAGTTTCTGTTTCCTACAGCACTTATACATTGCATGCATTGGAATTATGAAGAAGAATGGAAGAGGAATGTTGTTGTGATGGTTACATTTATATCCCACCTTTCTTACAGAAGCTCAAGGCAGTATACATAGTGCTCACTCCTCCATTTCCCCCCCAACAAAAACCTGTGAGATGGGTTGAGCTGAGAATTATGTTCCCTTTACTGAATATGTATACACAGGAAAAGGTTGAGTGCAAGCAAAATAATAGTAACCTGACCTAAGTTACACAAAATAATAGTAACAAATGCAGACACCAGAAAACATTGTTGCTTTAGATAGTGGGATAAGCAGCATATAAATATAATACTTAAATAAATCAACTGTACAACAGTTGACTGCAATAGCAAAGTCTGCTTGGTGTTGCCAAGCTGTAGGACAGTAGGCAGGGGATCCTTTTTTAGTTTCCCAATTGCAGCTCTGGATCGGGTCCAAGTGGAGACACATCAACATAAGTTCAGAGCCTCCTGTACATGAGGAGCCTCCTTCCTAGGTTTCCCTTTTTCAGGGAGTTATTTGAGCTATTATTTCCTTGAGTGTGTTATGGGTGGGGGGGAATGTCATAAGGAGGTAGTACAGGGCATATATACTCTTCTTCTTCCCCACTTCATAGCCATAACTACTTTACAGTTAACCAGTTGCTCCTAGATGACCAATCCATTGAACATACATATTGGAATTTGCACCAAAAGGTGTGTGAATCTCTATGCAATGTATCTCCACTACCATTCAGGTCTTTTTGATTTCAGAATAGGAATCAGAATAGAGTTGGAAGGGACCTTGGAGGTCTTCTAGTCCAGCCCCCTGCTCAATCAGGAGATCCTATACCAGGGGTGTCAAACTCGATTTGTGTTTGACTTTGGGGGGCTGGCATGGGTGTGGCCAGGGTGGGTATGACCAGCTCGACATCACTTGTGTTGGGGGCGCCTGTGGTGACCCGAGCAGTCTGCAAGAGAAAACAGGCTCCCGAACTCCCTTTTTGACTGTGAAAGCCTCCTGCAACCCTCTGCCAGTGAAAATGGAACTCTGTTTTTGCTGGCAGAGGCACCGTTTCCTTTTACTGTTTCCAGCGTGGCCCCATGGGCCAGATCTAAGCACACTGCAGGCCAGATCTGGCCCCTGGGCCTTGAGTTTGACACCCCTATCCTATACCATTTCAGATAAGTGACTGTCCAGTCTCTTCTTAAAATCTTCCAGTGATGAAGCACCCACAATGTCTGAAGGCAAGCTGTTCCATTGGTTAATTGTCCTCACCGTTAGGAAGTTTCTCCTCAATTCCAGGTTGCTCCTCTCCTTGATTAGTTACCATCCACTGTTTATTGTCCTGACCTCTGGTGCTTTGGAGAATAAATTGACCCCCCTCTTCTTTGTGGCAGCCTCTCAATTTTTCAATCTCAATTTTTCTGATAAAGAATGCTACATTTCCCATCAACAGATCAACTTCTTTCATTCTCCCCTTTGCAGGCAAATCTAGAACTCTAGGTTTTGTGAAGGAGAAGAGAAAGCAGAAATAGGAAAGCACCTAGTTTTCTGCCCCACATTTCCAACCGAAATCAAGAGATTGGAGCTCTCCATGACCAAAGATTATTATCTTTTTGGTCTAGGAAGGGAGCAAACAGTGAATTTGCTTAACACATAGGCTGGTACAAGTTAGGCACTGGTGGAGCAAGAGAAAGTTACACAATTTCAGTTCAGGTCTTGATTTTGCTTTGATGGAAGAATGTATGAAAGTCAGATTCTGGGCCCATGGTTATGTCCAGCTTACTGTGACCCACAAAACAACCCAAATATTGAGAAACAGCTACACTTTCTATATAAAAAGTGCTGGAAAGAGAAAAATGATCAGCTATAATCAGCACTTAGTATAGATGATATTGCTACATACCTGAAATATTTATTGCTCCGTTGGGTCTCCAATAAGGAGAGAAAAGATGTATGTCTCTATCTGTGCAGCAGCTCAGTTCTCTTATGTCTGTACCATCACAGACAATAGAAACATTTTCTGATGGTACAAGTTTAATCTGAGAGACCACTACATTAACTTCACCTCTGTATATTGAGGACAATTTTGTTGTGTCATCTTTAAAATTGCAACCAAAATTATCTGCAAAAAAGACAAATATGTTATGGGCAAACATAGTTTCCTAAAATAACACACTTGTTAGGCATAAAATCCACTTTTGAAATATAACAAGCTTATCACAACTCTCTAATAAAATACATGTATGTTGCAGTTCTAATATATGAAGATATATCTCAGAGAAGTAATCAGTCCCAGACTGAGCATGAGCCAGAAGGGTGAGTTTAAAAAGTATAATGCAGTATTATTTTGCGTTCATAGAATAACCAGTTCAGCTAACATCATACCAGCCAGCAGATCTCTAGTCGTGCAACAGGAATTTGTTTTCCATCCTAAATGTGCTCTTGAGAGTGCAGCAATAATATAGGCTGGCAGGATAATTTTTGTTAATTTTGGTAAAAAGTTATTCAATAAAAATTACGTAACAGTGACAAAGCATAGCTTGTCTTCATCATTTCAGGCACCACACCTTAAGAATGAGATAGGAAAATTGGTATTGGTTCAAAGAAGACCACCAAATGATCAATCAGATAAGCGCTGTGAGGAAAGCTGGTCAGAAACAGGATCCCTAGGCAACTGCAGAGGGCAGACAAGTGTCAGAGCACACAAAGCCTATGACTTACACATTTGTATTCACCACTGAAAAACAAACATGTAAGGGCAAATTTCACATGTCTTCATTATGTGCCTGCTGTCATTATGTACACTGATGTGGTGCTTATGACTGAGTCTATTGACATTGGACAGGAGAAGGTTGAGAGAGAATGTGTCAGCTCTTTACAGGTCATCTGAAGAACTGCTCCATAAATCAAACCAATAATTCTGAAGAGCAGGGCTAGATCTAAATTAGCACTTTTTAACAATAAGTGTAGGTGGAGCCAATTAGCCAGAGGGGTAGTAGGCTTTCCCTCACTGGAAACCCAAATAATGATTCCCCAGCTATTTGTTGGAATGGTCTAAATTCTAAATCTCCTGCTCTGAGAAGGGAGTTATCCATGATGCCCTGTAATACCTTTCTTTCTGTTCTTTGCTGGTTCCATAAACAAAAGGACTCATGTTAAAGTGGTCTAGAGGTGGAGCTCTTGCCTCACAATCAGGAGGTTGTGAGTTTGATCCTAGGTAGAGGCAGATGTAGGGTCTCCTGCTTGGGCAGGGGGTTGGACTCGATGACCTGCAAGGTCCCTTCCAACTCTGTTAATCTGTTAATCTCAGCAAAACCTCCATAGTCTCCCACCACAACTTGGAGACATTCGCTGGAATGACTGACCAAGACCTTTGATATACTGGATACTATTAGGTAGCTATTACTACTGATACTATTAGGTAGCTATCAGCTCATCCATACTTGTTGTTTGCCCTGGCACAAGGATAGCCCATTCACTGTTTTCTTTGAGGACAAAAACTCATAAAATAATCTTCAGCCACACCCCAGACCATTACCAAGACCATCTCCACCCATCTTTCCTTGCTTTGCCTCCAGACTGCTGTTTTCTGACTTTTGCCAGCACAACACAATCAATACCATGTGTCCGCCATACAATCAACATCTCAGCAGCCTTCAAAGTTTGCAGAAGGGCAAAATATATTTGGGAAAGGAAAAAGGGAATTCAAGGAGGAGATGTTGAAGGCCTGGAACCTGACTAATGATTGGTAGGAAAAATGGAAATCCTGATGGAAATGGAAATGACTAGAGAAGGATAGGAATGCCTAGAATAGTGAGCAGAACACATACTGCACTGAATTCCTGCTTGTTGATTTCAATTCAGCACACAGATTGGCCTGATATTCTGACTCGAGACTAGCTGAAGCTCTGAACACAGGAGAGCTGCAGCTAATCTCACCACTGATGGAGGAAAATTTGCTGAAGCAGGAAGAAAGGTTATTATTGGGAACACATCAGAGCAGGTTCCATGGTGTTGCCAGCATTGATCCAATCTTTTAGTATAGTCTGGCTACAGTTGGTAGACCGGCAGTATTCAAGCAGCAGTAACATTTTATGCCATACTTCAGTAACTTTGTCTAGAGACAGTGATAGCATGTTGTTTTCCCAGCATAATAGAATGAGTGTGTTTCGTTATACTTGCCCAAATTTTAGATCTATGAGGAATATTATGTTCAAACAATCCCAGTTTAAAAAGGGATGTTGTTGTCTCCAACAATGGACTGCAAGGAACATAAATTTGTATCTTCTGTCTGATCCCACCTTTGTACTGCACTATTTATAAGAAGAAAATATCTGTAGTTCGGGGTGAACTGTGGACTTCTTGGTGCTCTCTGAACTTGATTGTTTGCTTGCAGACATTTTGTTCCCTAACTAGGAAATATCACCAGTGCTAGGAAATGTGGGGCTTGTTCCCTGTTTATACAGTATACAATGGCTTACCCTGCTAATGTTGGCGGGGTTGTTTATAAGAATTGTTTCTAATTCTTTGACTGCTGATTATCGGGCAACCCAAACAATGGCTCCAGCACTCTTCTATTTAGAATTTAGAATTACCTGCTTCATTCAGTTTGATGTTGGTTATTGTCAAGGTTGCTATCTTGCATCCCTCTTTAATTTCTTCTGTCAAGGTAAGCCTGTCAGGCATGATGACATTATAACTCCAGGACACCTTTCTTGAAATGTATTCGGTCATGCAGGTTATTTTTACTGTATCTCCCTCAAAAACATGTTCAGGAGAAACAGAGATGTTTACTTTACCTAGCATGGCATAAAGAGAAATCTTCAAAACTAGTGGAAAATGAAAGGTTTATTATCACCATATATAATTTAGTGAAATGTACAATTTAATAATTGCTGTTCAGTCTAAGGAAAGTTGCAGCTATTTTAAGCTTCATTTTAAGAAAATGAAACTCTATGTGGTCTTGTAATTCAATACATAGTTAATCTTTCATTCTAAATATCCAGCTAGCCACATATACATCTATACACATATCACACACACAGACACACTGTTTCACCATGAAAATTTTTCCAAAATATAAATTCTAAAATTCATATTCATATGTGAACTAACATATAATATAGAGTATTGCTTGTATAATGATCAGCTACTTCATAGTATTATTTTGTACTCTTCTGAACGTGTTTTGGAAATCTATTGAAACTACCTAGCAAAATTAAGACATTGGCATGGATATCTTAATTGCCTTAAACATTGATGTCTTCAGTTCAAAGGAGCTCTGGTTCAGGAGGTGAGATAATTTTGCATGTGGGATTTCCAAGGTGATTAACAATAATTTAGCTTAATGAATACAAACATCATTTTCAAACAAAGCATTGCCAATCAATGACCACCTTTTCACAAATCCATGGTACAGACTGAATCTCCAAATTTGATTCTTCACTACCATAGCTTGGCCTGTGGTTGCAAAATGATATTAAAACTCTAAAGATATTTTCTCACTGCCAAGGACAGCAACTGTATTCACCAAAACAGAAATACACATTTTAATTAAAAAACATTACCAAAGATTTCTGTTGCAAATGTGGAAGATGCTAAGTGGTAGGGATAACGTAAAAGAGCAGCTATCTTGGAATGTGCATTTTCAAGCGGGATCTGTCTTACTGAAGTTATTTCATAGCCAACCATGATGCTTCCAGGCCTATGTAAAAAGAATATTGTCCAGTAAGTTGAAGCTCATTATGTAATAAATGTTACACAATATCGTTCTCCTGAAAAGCATTCAAATGCAAGTAGATAAATAGGTACCACTTCGGTGAGAAGGTAATAGCATTCTGTGTACCTTCAGCATATAGTCATGCTGACCACATGACCATGAAAGCATCTTCAGACAATGCTGGTTCCCTCAGTTAGGAATCAGAGATGAGCACTGCCTCTCTAGGGTTGGACATGACTGGACAGGGGAAACCTTTATCTTTACCTTTTTAAATGGCTTTTAAAGCTATATTTTCATGGTAGCTGGAGGAAAAGAAAACCAAATGTGGATTGCCTCATAATTCTCTTCTACGATTCTGCCTTATCTACTCAGAAAGCAGTATAGTCCAATGTGATAGTTTATGGCTAACAGGAGAAAGGGATATTCCGCAGTGAACTCCTGCTTCTCCAGTAGATTTTCCATCTTCCTGCGTCTCCAGAATCTACTTCAGATGGCCCACCAATATTACTGACAATTGTTTGTTTGTTTGTTTGCTTCTTCTAGTAAATGCTGTCCTTCAATCTCTCCCCACCAAAAAGCCACTACTGAGGGTAATCCAAAGTATCTTAACTGCTATAATTTTATAATGAACTGTAAAGATGAATTAAAATATCCACTGCTTTGTTTTAAGTGCTTACATTGTGTTTCTATGTTTATCTCTGCATTTCTATTATGAAGAGAGAGATAATATCCTTATCAAACTCAACTACTGTACCTATATTATAGTGTCTATGTGTCTATATGCTATTTCTTAATTATACAATCAGAACGATGCAAATTTCAAACTGGAAGAAAGTTTTTTTTTCCTGATTGGACACTCCAGAATATAATGGAAATGCGCTTAGAGATCCCTTGCTAATTGGAGATTTGGCATTAGGATTGAGGAAAACAAATTGTATAGGAACCAAAAAGTAATCCTTGATGGGTGGTCATGATGGGAACAAGCTCTTCAACTTAGAATAGGTATTACAACATAGACTACAAAGATATACTGTAGCTCTAGAATGGATTTGAGGATTTTTATCATAGACAATATAATTTATTTTGCTTTCTTCAAATATCTATGCTGTTGTTATGATTATTCGAGTGAGTTTTGACTCTCCAGGTGACTACATGAAGAGATCTATGCAGTTTTCTTGGAAACATTTTTTTAAAAAAGTGGTTGGTTAGTACCTTGTTCATGGATGTTTTTCAACTTTTTAATTCAGAGTGACACTGTGTTTAGCCCAAAGCCACCCACTTGGTTTCCATGCAAAGGGGTTTTCTGTTCCCAATACAATACCTTTAAATATGACAAACTTGTCTTTCAGTTATCTGTAGGTTATATTTACAGATGTTGTATTATCTATAGAATGGGGGGGTTTGCTGATTTTACTGCAGAAAAGCTTTTCTCTGCATTATACGTTTGCCCTACTTGAAGCTAATTTTCATTTTATGCTTAGCATTTATCAGTTGGATCATTATGTGAAGTTGAAACATATCATTTTTTTCCTATAATCTTTTCAAGTGAAACAAAAAGGTTTTCATACCTGAATCCTGTAACTGTTGCATTTATGAAACCCGGTAAAGTTGAATAGCCCTCAATAAACTGAAAGAAAGCAATACATTTTGCACAGTATTTATTATTAAATAAGACCATATTATTTCACTTACTATTACAGACATCCTACATTACTTTCATGAAACATCAAACAAATATTATAATTTTCACAGTCCTGGCCTCATGGACTAAGGATTCTTTGCTGAATCTAATATAGAAATAATCTACTAAAAGTGGATGAAGAGATACGTTGGATTACAATACCCATAACACCAATCAGCATGCTTATCAGTTAAGAACACTGTTATCTAAAACAGGGCTCCCCAACTGTATGGAACCAGGCTGTGGAAGTGGTGGGTGAGCGCGAAGCTTTATTTGTGAAAGCGGCGAACATGTCCATGCAAAACCATCCTTTCCCCCCACCTCCCACCCACCCCACCTCCACTGTCTGCCAAGCTGAAAAGATTGGGGAATGCTGCTCTAAAACATCTCAAAGGTATTAGATAAGGAAAGGTTAGTTTAACCTGAATCTTAATTCAAAGCTGGAGTTTAATCAAAGTAAGTCCATTCATTCTTGTCATAACAAGATGAAATAAATACTTTCCCAGGCTTAATAGTTTCCCAGGTTTTTGCAGTTCCTTGCCAAACAAGCTAACGGGAAACAGCTCAACCAAAGAACTTCCAAGACCCACCAATGCTGGCAGGGCAAGCCACTAGAATATAAACTGAGAGCAAACTCCATTCCCTACTAGCACTGATGCTGTTACCTAGTTTGGGTAATGAAACATCTGCAAGAAAACAACTGATCTCAAAGAGCTACAAATATTTTCCTTTACTACATTAAAGGCTGTATATTGCATATGGAGTGCTTCTTCTACTCTTTCACTATGCTATTGCCAGATAATCCCTAGTTCAGTGGTGAAATCTGAACCGGTTTGCCACCGATTAGCTGGCTGCGCATCCATGGTGTGTGCCAAGCGTGCACGCAAGCACAGTGCGTGCCAAACATGCACTGCAAGCGCATGCACAGTGCACACCAAATGCACACTGTGCACACGTGCATGTGCAGTATGCACCAAATGTGCGCTTCACACAGAGAAAGGTAAGTAGAACACCGAGGAGGGGGGAACAGCTGTGCCGCGCAATTTAGATTCACTAGAAAGCAGGATTTCCTGCTCTCTAGTGATTTTAAATTGTGCGGCACAGCTGAATGTCGGAAATACCAGTTTGGAGGAACTGATGCTTTTTTTTACTACCGGTTTGCCTGAACTAGTGTGAACTGGTAGCATTTCACCACGCCCCTAGTTGAATATATCTATGTATTATCTTCCATATTAGGGATTTGGGATTCACATATATCTGCAAACATTTATTACTTTCTGTTATATAGGCATTTCAATTAAAAATATGTCTCTGTTTTTGTAAGTTTGATACTATCAGTCCCATAAAAATACAGCACCCTTCATAGACCACTTAAAGTATCAGCTCCATTCCCAACTACACACAAAAAGCAACTGTACTTACTTAATTTTTTTCCTTGAAAACATTTTGCTTCTCATTCAAGATGTTTCTTGGATGAGAAGTGAAACATTTTCAAGGAAAAAAACTGAGAAAGTCCAGTTGCCTTTTGAAAAGCAGCTTTGGGATGACCATGACTCTCCATAGACAACTAGAGACCATTTTCACAATTTCAGTGTAGTTCTATTATACATTTACAATAATAAAAACCCAACAACCAACAGTGTTGTGGGAGAAAGCCAATATTTGTTGCTCCAGGAGCTGTGGCAGTTCAGGGGATAACAACTTTTAATCCTCCTATTGGTCATCTGGAAAGAGAACACGTTGGCTTATTGCCTGCTCTGAGCCATCAGAAATGAAGATAATCTAAAATCAGTTTCAAATTCTTTTGTAACAGATTGTAAATGGACATGGAGTGAAAACTATGCAATATGAAAGGCCTACAGAGAGCTTATTTGGGTGGCTTCAGTTAAGAGTTTAGCTGAGGCACTAAAAAGACTACAAAATGGGACTTGCATTTGTTTTAATCACCTAAAATATCTAGACACCTTCAAAAGAAATCCTCTTCAGCTAAGCAATAAGAGTTTTAAAATATCTTGGCCACATTTTAGCTGAAGAACCAGCTCAGACTTACTGCCTCCTCAAGATCATGTTTGTATTGTTTGAACAACACAGAGGATGAATTCCATAGAGCTTTCTTAAAGGGTATATCAAGTCGGACAGACATTTTTGTTATGAGCACTGAAGGAATATCTGTGGTAAAAAAAAAGAAGAGAAATAATCTTATTAGCTGAAATAAAGATTTGAAAATAAAGCATCATTTAATCATAAAATTCAGTCTTGGCTAAATGCTTAATAGTCCATTCATTTAAAATTCACATTAATTTAGTTATGTATTCTTTTACTGGAGCTTGCATGAGGACATGGAGAAGAGAAGATGGGAATAATAATCTGAAATCTGGCAGTGTGAGCAAATGGAACAAACTTACAATGGAGGGATTAAAATCCTGAGACCAGAGTAGGAGCAGTAATGTAACAAAAGTTGAAAACAAGAAATTTAATGGAAAATAATTAATAAATATAGAGGATGGAAACAGAGCACAAACAATATGAAATGACCGAGAAGGGGCTCTTTTGTGAAAAGATAACTTTTAGGTAGTGCCGATTATGTATAAGTATGCAGGAGAGACCAAGCTAAGGTCGCCATGCTTGGGAATCAGTAGACATATTTAGAATGTTGATTGAATGTCATAGGCACTTTCCCACAATGGTTGTGTTGGTGGATACAGCTATTCATAAAGGACCCATTTTCCAGAAGGTTGCAGCCCACCCATCCTCTTATTTTCTAAGAATACCTCCAGTTTCTGTGTTGGGAGCATGAGAAATGCAGGTAATGCTGGAGGTCCATGCTTTGATTTGCTACATGCTAGCTTTCCATTCAATTTTCAAAATCAAAATATTCTAAACCAATGCAATTAGATGTAGCAGAGAACTCAGCAAGCACCAAACAGTGCATGGTCACTCCACATTTTGGGGATTTAGGCTAAGTGGAATAAAAATATAATGAATGCAGTTGCAAAATGCAGGAGGCTTTTCAAATTTTGCAAATCATAGGATGAAATTAAAGATCTGAATCAGATTTCTGATCTGAAATTCCAGTATTTTGTTTGATTGTATAGATTATAGAAGCCAAACATTATTTAGATGACATTTGACAGATTCCAGAAAGTGAAGAATTGGCAAATAGCTATGGTGTAAAATACAGGCTGAAAAGGCTGTGAGCTGCTATTCTAGAGCAGTTAAAACTGGACGCCTTATGCACGGTCACTCATGCCCTTGTCACGTCTCGCCTGGACTACTGTAATGCTCTCTACATGGGGCTCCCCTTGAGGAGCACCCGGAGGCTCCAGCTGGT
>JANHZT010009070.1:124899-143766 GCA_032468215.1 Stegonotus admiraltiensis | reverse complement strand
TTTCTCCTTTTCTCATCCAGGGAGGTATAATATTCTGCTTTTTAAATATTTCCTAAAATATTTCATTCTTCTAGGAGGGGGTGGGTGCTAACTTTCTTCATCAGCCAGTGTGACAGAGAGAAAGCAGTATCTGCACATTCGTATGTCTGTATTTGTATTTAATTTCTGGTTACGAATGTGTTTAGTTTAGGTTGTCCTGGTTCTGCCTCATTTCTTGAATGTGGCCCAGAGGTTGCCTTGCAGGACCCCCATGTGGCCATATCTCTTTGTATTCTTTTTGGAATTAGGATATTTCTTGCAGTTGACATTAGTTCTGGGGAACATAGTTGAAATAATTACAGAGACCTGTCATACTATTGAGTTTTGAAATGAATTCCAAGTAATTCAAAGGATAACAAGAAGTGAATTGTAGTTACAATAAAAAAAATTTTTAAATCACATGCCAGAACATTAGGCTATGTATAAGGTTGGTAGAATAACTTTACCTTATGTGCAGATCTGCAAAATGCAACCGAATGAACCCTTTGTCTGTTGCTTTTCCTCCTCTTTTTGCTGTTCCAGCACCAGACACTAGAGGGGGATGGATACAAGTCAAAAGAATTTGGTTGTTTACCCAGCAATTACATCAAAGGGTTTGAGGCATTTTCATTTAATATTTGGTGTCATTTTGCATCACTTGGTCAAATAACCGCTTGTTATGAAACCAGAATATGGTGTAAATAAAAGAGAGAGAAAAGACATTTGAGTATTTCAAAACCTGTGTGTGTGTGTATGTGTGAGAGAGAGTTATGAAATACTCAAAACGTCATATTTGTCCTATATATAGGTTTTGAAATAAATTTGTCCTATATATATAAAGGATGAAGGCCTCTTTCATGTGTTTCCAACCAATAAGGTCCTGAACTTTCTTTGCCAATTGGGCCCACAATACTTGCTGATGTCACCAATTCATCTTGTTTTAGGTCTCTTTCAAGAACGCTTTTTATCAAGTGGAATTCATTCTATGGCTGCCTTGGTCCACCTGCCATCAGTTCTTCTTGCTATGTGACCAGCCCATTTTCATTTCAATTCTTTTACTCTCTTGATGATATCGTATACTTTCGTTTGTTCTCTAATCCATGTGCAGGTCTTTCTACTGTGTTTCCCTGAAAGTAAGACCCAGTCTTCTTTTCTTTTGTGCCCCAAAATAAACACTTGGGCTAGGACACTGGAGCTTGGATCTTGTCCCGCCATTGGAGCTGCTTGTGGCAGGCTCCACCATGAAGCTCATCGTGCTGATTGAGTTGCTCTCGGAAGGACACCATGAGGCTCATCATGCCAGTGGAGCTACTCTTAGAAGGACACCATGAGGCTCATTGTACTGGTATAGCTGCTCGCAGCAGGATGCTGCAAGGTGTGTTTAACATTGTGTGTATGAGTGGATCCACTGTCACAATGAGCCTCACAGCGTTCTGCTGAGACCAGTTCCACCAGTGCAACAAGCCTTGTGGCGTCCTGTCATAAGCGGCTCCACCAGTGCAATGAGCCTCACGGTGTCCTTCCAACAGCGGCTCCACTGGTGGGATGAGCCTCACTGTGTCCTGTCGGGAGTGGCTCCACCGGTGGCTGCAGAAGAAGCCAGGCAGTGGCACAATCGGTGTCGGGTCTTGGGAGGCCTGGCTGCAGCTGTCCTAAGGTAAGCGGGTAGTGGGTGCATCAGCCTCCAACCCTCACCCCTGCCCTAGCTTGATTTTTACACCTGCACCTCGCCCCGCCTCATACAAGCAGATGGTGGGCAGGGCTCAACTAGGGCTTATTTTGGGAGTAGGGCTTATATTAGGTGCAGGTATGAAAATCAGGTAAGGGCTTGTTTTCAGGGTAGGTCATATTTTCAGGGAAACACAGTATCTTGTTTTGCAATGCTGAACATGTACCTTTCCATCACTTTTTGTGCCGCTCATAGCTTTTGTATCAATTGTGAGTTTAGTGTCCATGTTTCACTGCCATATGTTGGAACAGGTAGCCCACACTGATTGAAAAGTTTTCAATTTTCTTCAGGCATAGGGGGAGGTGATTGGCAATGATCTTCTGGGATTTTAGATCTTTTCCAATAATCTTGTAAGAAGATGGCAAGAATTCAACTGTGGGACCTTTTACAAATAAACTGTATGTTGTACCACTAGCATACATTCTTCCTCCAAAATCATTGGTTCCAAACAACTTGCCCCACCTCTTTTCTATAAGTCTGCTACCCTTGAATAGGTGAAGGATGCAGGACAGTTGCAACAGATGACCAGTTCATTGGCCAGTTTAGTCCATTTGTGTTGGGAGGGAGACTGATTTGTTTTTTGGACTGGCAGCAAAACATATTATATATCCCTTGGCCTCAGTGCAGTGGTAAGAGACCAAGATAAATAGGTGGCATCATCTTAACTAGCAGTTGAGAGTAAATGATCTGCTAGTCAAACCTGTGATTGCTTTGACATGTTGAAAATCTGGTCCAGATGCCATCACTCTGCTCTACAGAGAAATGGACAAAGAGTCTGATGTGGATTAGCAGCTTTATTGCTGATGAACAGCCTTGCTGTCTTTAAAAGAGCTGAGTGTCATCCTTGTCTCCTTTCTCAACAGCAAAGCCAACAAATTTTTTAGCAGGATTAGAAGAGGAAGGGGATGTTGCACAGGGCAATATCTCAAATTATCATGAGATGTTCCTGGTGGAGTTTAAAATGTTTAGGAGGGATAATTTGTCCTAGGATTCGTGTTACAAAATAGACTGAGCTCTTGAAATCAATCCCTGCCTGATTTAAAAAGAAAAGAAACCAAACCCTGATGAACTGCACATCTGCTCAGAAATCGTCTGCAGCCTTAAAGCTGTAGTAGCTTTTGATGAGTGCACAACCTTAAAATAGGCCAGCCTGCCTGATTAATCAAATCAAAATAAATCTTTGGGGAACTGATCTGAATGACTTGCTAGGTGTTTAGAAAACCATTTCTGGCAGTTCCTTTTTCATGCCATTAATAGCCTGGTCAATAATTAACCCAGACAGTAAAGGCCAGACTCTTAGTACTGCAAATGATTGGCACATATATCTCTCCCCTGCACTTTAAGGTCAGGTTGCTGTAGTGATCAGTGTGACCCAATTACATTCCAACAGACAAAATTTAACTTGACTGCCAAGATATGACATGCCCAACTACTTTAAAAAGTGTCAGTATGTGATTATATAAGATTGGACAGGACTGCATGTCCCATATCCCATCCATAAAGCAATGTCATCTCATTGGACCCAGGAGGCCTGCTTTCGGCTCTCTCTCTCTCTCTCTCTCTTTTTGGGGGGTGGAAAAAGCATTTCTCAAGAGGTCAAACAATCTTGATCCTGTTGACCTTTCACAGAGCATTAAAAACCTACATTTTTGCATAGGGACAGAGTTGATGATAATGTGTGAAGAGTGAACCTATTAATTGTGATACATTGCTGTTGTTTTTTCATTAGTTCTTTCCTATTTTTACACTCTGTTGGTTAATGGGTAGTTTTAGAAACTAACTAACCAAATACAAAAAATGTAGATGTAAAGTATATATCATCAATATTGCAAGTTTTTTTTTTGCCTGTGAATACCAGTATTACTTCAATGTCTTGTGGTAAACATTTCTTATGTGCTTATGTAGGGAGGGGGAAATAAATAAATAAATTTTCAAAAGTCCTTTCTCTTTCTAATACCGAGCATAACAAAGGAATCTTGTCAAATGTATACAATTAACATAAGTTGAAGCCAAACTGAAGAGCAATCGATTTCAGAAGAAATGCACAAAATATCTAGTTTAAATCCTGGGCCCACACCAGATATATTTATGAATGTGAAGATGTTCATTTCTGCTTCTGGCTATAAATAAAAATGACCGAGATGGAAAATTAATGTGAACCAGTTAGTTTTTTTGGCAACGTCTGGAAGTATTAAAATTTATAATTTCTATGGAAAATTTAGAAACAAGGACACACAATTTTGTCAAACCACTCTTTAAAAACACATTTGACAAAAATTCCACCAAAGTTCTAGCATTCATTGAAAAATATTTACAGTATTCCCATTTGGTGTGGCCATCATTATTATACGAAGATACATACTAGGTTCTTTTTGTTCCTTTGCACTTTTTCAATTTCAATTTCCAGAGTTACAAAGTGATCTATAATGTGCAGTTGGGTGAAAACAACTGTAGTTATCCAATATTTTAATCCCTCAACTAGAACTGTGTTAGTTTGAAATCCTTGGATAAATGACTGTGAAAAAGGAAATGAGGGATGGAGGTGAGGAACAATTCAGCCTTATTATCTGCAGCTTCATGTAGTGGACTTCTCTACTCTTGTTTCTATATGTTGTGTCACCTTCCAGAAGAAAGTAAATGTAAAATAAGCCCTACAGCAAAGACTATTGAGTTTTTAAATTCAGCTTATTTAATTTTCATTTCCTCCATCTGAATGTCAGAAGAGCTGCTTTTAAAATCCGTTTTTAATGCAGGTCTTTGTTTTAAATCTTGAATATTTGTACATCACATTTGAAAAATTGATGAAAGTTCTGGTAGTCTGCAGGGAAAAGTCTATCAGGTATGCTATTGCATGACCTGATGAGGAGAGAGGAGATGCTAATGTTTCAGTTCATTTACATGCCATTGAAATGCTTTCCACATTAAGGCTGTTTTACAAGAAGAAAAGAATAATATGATACTGTATGTTTTTGTTTTGTTAAATACTATTTAGATTAGATGCACACAAAAATGTAGGCCTGTCTAAGTATCTACATACTGCTTGCCAACCTTGGATTCCAATTCACTAAGTGGTTGCCTTTAAAGTCAACCTAGAGGAACAGCATTTTTTTCAATCAACCTTGAATTAAGAAGGGACACCCTGAATGGAGAGGAATATAGAATGCAATAGTGGAGGCACAGCTAAAAGAGCACTGTCAATGTGTAAAAAAAAAAAATCTAATTCTGAAAAAGGTTCATCTCCATCCATGTCAAGAGTGAATATTACTAGGTCCTTCCCAAATGTTTTGAATATAAAATGAAAAATGAGTGTGAATTAAAGTCCTGGAATGAGAATTGATGACCACTGTTTCATTATGGTATAATGCCAGATGTTATTTGATATCTGCAACGTCTCCCAATAATTTCATTTGTAATGTCCATATTTATTTTGATTCTACCATTAGGCAATCTGGCCTAAGTTGGGGGACTACTTCCACCATTCCTTCTTTTTTTGTATGATTCTAACTGGTATATTCTGGAGAATTTAACCCTTTACACACTTCTTAGAGTATTTTGGGGTTTTTTTTTCATAGCATAAACATTACTTTATTATGGGATTTGGATAAAATCCCCATTTCTCCATGCAACTGGAAATCCAATATTCAGAAAGATTATTGAATATCTATGGACTATTTGATATGCACAGACATTTAGAAAATATCTACAGTATATCTGATATCACCCTCATTTTTTTAGAAGAAAATTTAGAGTCAATCATAATTAGAGTCAATTCTATGGTTACACAGTCAGACAGACAGACAGACAGACAGACACACACACACACACACACACACACACACACACTTCTTTTCATATTAACCATCAGGATAAGCAATATTGTCCATAGTTCTTATTTACTTGCTCTATGATGTAACATGAGCAATAACATTAATACTTAAAATATAATAAATGACAGTTTTTGGTCCACAGAATCTCACGTCCCATAACTGAACATGGACAAAGAATACCGAACCATCAGCCATCTTTACTTCAAATTCTCACTAATGTGTCAGCACGATCTTATTTTGGATAACTTGGTTGGGCTGTGTCCAGGTGAAGCAAACAAAAAGCTTTTTGTGGAGTAACAACCCTGGAAAAAACTTCTTGGCAGGTGAAAGCAACCTTATTACTTGGCACCTGCTGGGTCCCACAAACGAGAGTTTTCACTTTCCAAGCACTGTCTTGTTTATGGAAAGCAAAACAGTTTCTTCTTCAATCAGGCAGTTGTGTGTCTTATAACTTCAAGCGGTTTTTTACCAGAAAGCAGCTAGTAATAATTATAAGGCTTCACATGCACAGCAGCCTTGACAAATATTAGCATTACTTGCAGACTCCAGAATTAGGACAAAGTCTAAATGGCCAAAGAGGAAAAAGCCCAGCTCCATTCCTAGAGGTAGCCCTCTGGACCATAAGGACAAAAATAGAGTCAGGATATCAGAAAAATAAGTGTGCATGGTTTCTATCTATTCAATCTGCTAGTATTCCTTGACTAAATACTTCTGACCTTTGTTTGAAGTAGATAGCTCCGGACCATAATTCTCTCAGAGGCTCTGCAGTCTACATGGCTGGCCTTATGGAGTGGAAAATGTGGACCTAGCATTACTGGAGAATTCTAGCAGGCTAGAAGATAGATGAGCGGTACTGATGGCAAGTTGCAAGGTATGTAGCAGCTGCTGTGTAGAGCCAATGGATCCATAAACTATTTTAAGCCACAGCTTGAACAAAATTGACATTTGTCTACAATAAGTATTTTACATGAGCCTTGAAAGTATCTTGTGAGTTCAAAGTGGGACATTTTTTCTTGGCTAAGTGGAGATCCTTACTAACTTTATCAAAAGAAGATCTGGTTTATGATGTCATGTATATTTCTCCAAATCTATCTATCTATCTATCTATCTATCTATCTATCTATCTATCTATCTAATTTTTACTGAAAAACTTTTAACAAGATAAAAATTATTAACAATATTAGAAAAGACAAAAATAAAGAATATTAAATAAATATGAAAGAAAATAGAAAAAGAAAAAGCTTCCCATCTTTCTGACTCTAAGGTTTCACCATAATTTTCATAAACTACTCTTTCTAATCATCAAAACCATACATTAAAGGGTTTCTTTCCCAGCAAAAAGCCCATAATGGTGATCCTTACTGCTTTTATTTGTTGCATGGAATCACAATCTGCTGATCCTTTTCTTTGGATGAAACTACTTGTAAGAAGATTGTAGTAAGTCACAGATTATGGAACTGTGGAATAAAATGCCTTTAATATGCCTAGCAAATTCCATTAGATGAATAGGAAAAATATAACTCTTCCAAGATAAAATGTTCTCTTTTTTTATTATTTTTCTTTCAATCTTTACTTCTACCATCGATTCCTCCTTTCCCAAAAACATTTTGGTCTGCTGCAACATTTCTTAGATTTCTTGTCTGTTTTATTCAGAGTGCAACTGTCCTGAAAAAAATAATCTTGTTATACTTTTAATGCTCGAAAATCAGAAGGCCAGTTAATCAGAAAGTAGATGCTGGTGGATTTAGTGGACTAATTATGATTCATCCGCTAATTCAGGCATTCCATATTGTACATGCTTGGATTTCAGTTTATGAACCTAGCATCTTAATCAAGCACATACTTCTAGAAAGCTTATCTGGAATTATGGAGACCAAATAGGGGGCTGGGCTGAAAATAACACAAATTTAATTAGATGCAAACAAATGTTCTGCAAAGAGCTTCAGAGGCATCTTTCCCAAAGTTCCTGGAATGGATGAAAATGCAGTCTAAACTAAATACAGTATGTATAATAAGATAGATATTGGCTTCCACATTCCATTCTCCTCAGTTAATATGAACATGTATTTCCCATCTGGTATCTTGAGGTCCTATTAGGTAGAAAGGTAAATTGGAGCACAATAAAATGTCCAGTTTGGTATGTACAGTATTTATTCTGTGGTTTGGTCTTGCCTGAAGTACCACAAATCTATCACAGTATAGTAGATAAAAGCAAGGGAATGTGTTAGATACATTTAAGGACCGTTCACCATTTCTGAGGCTTTTCATCTAAAGAAAAATGGTGATGAAGAGAGGATTTTAAAAAGGGGTGGGGGGTATTATGATTTAACTGACAGGAGTGTCAAACTGGCAGCCCATGGGCCAGATGCATCATGCATAGGCCATGCCCACCCCAGCTCTGTGAATGAGAAAAACATCACGAAACGTCACATGAAGGCAATGTGAACCATGATTTAACACAATTTTCATCAGATAGGCTACTTATAAGAACAATCAATCTCCTTTTGTGACAAACACCTACTTGCTAGTGTTGGAAAATAGGAAATGAGGTAACAAGTTGTGGTTGACAAAAAGCTGTTTAAAACAGGAGGAAAATAAGGCTGGGTTTCTTTGAAACTCAGCTGGGTGTCAGGAAGGAGGTGAAAGAAACCCAGGTGTCCTGTTCCCTCCATGGAGGCCTGAGCAGGAAGTTTAGGCCAGGAATCCTGCACTCTCTCAAGCCCTGTCACTTTGTGTTAATTATAAATACATTGGCAAATCAAAGAGAAGCTTGAATTGTAAATCCGTTGAATGATATTCCAAAATGTGAGAGTAAATGCTTGCCACAACATCTAAAACCTTAGATGCTTGGATTGATTTATCTGCTAATTTTTGGCAGTTAACTGTGCCAAATTTTGTTCCATTTTATACAGATGATTATTAGAAATGTGCATATTTAGACTGTGCAGCCATCAAAAATGACTTGAAAGAAATGCTTGCCCCACCCCAACAAGCACACCAGCCCTCTTCTGTTTCTGAAAGCAAACAGCTCTTCCACTTGAGCTTGAAACAAGTCATTGCTTAATGATCTTACTTACTGAAACAGGTGCATCTTTTCCCACACACATTGTATGCAGAAATCGGAAAAACAACATGCCTACTTTAATATATACATTAGTGGTGTTAAGCTGTTTGGGGTGTAAGGGACTTCTTCTGAATCATTTTAAGGCATTCTTATTCTTTAAAGTAGCCTGTCTTTTTCCAGGCTTTATTATGACACTGGATAAAAAGTGCAGCTGCTATAAGAGTTGCATTAACGTTAATCAGTAAACTACTGAAAGCATTAGTTCTTTTCTTTTCTTTTCTTTTCTTTTCTTTTTTCTTTTCTTTCCTTTTCTTTTCTTTTTTTTTGGAAGAGATCATCCTATCTTTATTGATCATCTCTTGTAGTCAAGGAGAGCCAGAGATGATGATCCAGAGGACCATAGAGAAGAGGTGGCCCCCGCCATAGTTTACCACAGTAGAATCCCAACCTGGATTCCATGAAAAGGAGATATTAAGAAAAAATTAGCCAGGGAGGCTATTCAAGGAGTCTGACAGTAAAATGCAAAAGTCCATCTTGAGGACCTTAAGGAAGAAGGCATATCAGGGGATGCCCAACGGAATGGTGAAGGAAAGGTGGTTGCCAAGTTCACCCCACTCGGCACGGCATGCCTGGAAGATACAGGTCCACATTGTGAGCACAATCACCCAGAAAAGGAGACCTAAGACTGACTGCTGGACATAGCGCTTGATCTGAAGCTGCTCAGTATATGCTGGTGCAAAAAAGGCCTCTCAGAAAAACCAGATGATGTTCACCAGCCACAGGAAAGGGAGCAGATCAAAGCCACCCAGGTAGTATTTCCGGCAGAGGTTCAGCTTCTCTTCGTTGGAGACGCACTCCAGGTTCATGGTGCCCACGGCTGGCGGCCCCTCCCAGCCCTGCCACAGAAAGAAAGGAAGCCCCACACTGAAGACTGGACGCAGCGGGGCTCAAGGGGGTGGACCCCCAAAGCACTAGTTCTTTTCAAGTTTGCACTGAAGCCTGGAGAAAGTGGGGTTGCTTGATTCTGACTTGGTTTTCTTCCAGTGGAGAAAATGCTACTTTAACCATCTTCAAAGGGAGACAGTGTCACAGCTTCTTCCATCCTCAGTTACCCCTATCTGCTTTTCCTATAGATTTAAGGAGGAAATGTGAAATCAAGTCATCTGCCTTCGAAATTGTAGGTCTTCCTGAGCAAATCATGGAACAGAGGTTTTCTTGATCAGCCAGTGAGATGAGTGATGGGAAGGAGATGTCTCCCATCAAGTTCAGAGCTGAGTTACAGCCTAAATTTATGAACATTAGAACTGACCTTCCTCATTTCTAATGCATTTTTATATTATTATTTTTTGTTAAAAAAGATTTTCTTCAGATAAGTACTGTGTTACTCTTTGGTTATTTTCATTGTAACATTCAGAAACATCTGCAAACTTTATTTCACTTATCAATTGTAAAACACATCCTTGAAAGCTGATTAGCAGAACACAAGATTGCTACTCTAAAGGAAATATTTGATTTACGGGCCTGTTCAGTGCTTGAACTTTTTAACCGTTTACTATAACTAGAAGTTGCTACTGAAGGGTTGAACAATTCCCTCTAGCATTCCTTCTGCCCTCATGCAAGGTCTGAGGCATGTCCTCAAATCTTTTTCCAAACCTGGCATATCCCTAATGTATTTTTGCCATCTCTAAGTATAAAACATGAATGTATTTATCATTTTGAGAGAGCAGCAACCAAATGACTCATGCTTGATTGCAGTATTCCAAATATTTTGTCAATAGCCTGAGACAACTGCACTGACTTTTCCCGATCTAGATAACAACAGGAACAACAAGAGGTACAGGTCACTTAGAAAGTCACAACCACTGTTGCCAATTAATCTCCTTTTTAAAAAAATTCCAAATTCTTTGCTAAATTCTTGAGAAGAAGGTGCATTTTTGAGAAGCATACCTAGCTATTGAGGACTAAACTCATACAGTTAGAATTGTTTTAATGCCCCTGCTACAGTAGGCAAATCTGCCCTTTTCTATTTTGGACAGAGTGAAGTCTGATGCTTTTAGAACACTATGATCTGCCAAGTCCTTCAAGAGAAATCAGTGTGTAGGCAGAGATTCTACAGTGTAAGGCAGAGATCTAATATTGCTGACTGTCGGGACACTGCAATTTGGTGTTGACATACGTGCAGCAGGTGCCCTTGAGATGCAGACAATCAAATCTGGAATAAGTGTGTTCTAGGCTTTTCCTTTATATTGAGCAAAGGTTGCAGAGCCACACTCTCTCAGGAGTATTCAACATTTCTAAGAACAAAGGACCAGTATTTTAACAGACGCATTCTGTTTATGAGACAATGCAAAACATTCTGTTGAGGCACATGCTGATGGCCTGTTTGAAAAATTGGAAGTATAATTTCTATGGTGCAAAACACTGAAGCAGAGAAATCACTTCATTCCCTTTTATTCTCAAAAGCTGTTGAGTGATTAGGCTCAAGCTATGATGTCACACCTTAAACTTCTATCAGCTTTGCATCATTAAGTATTTAACGAACTTCCTTTCGTAAATGGTTTCAATGAACACAGGCTATAAACACAGATGGCAATTTTCTTTCTTAAATTAAGAATGCAAACACTTTGAGCAAACTAGGCAGCACCCAATAGAATGGATAGTTTAAGGCCACATGGGCAACACAATAGTAATTGCGTTGTTTGGAAGATAAATAGAATATTGGTATTCATCTCCCACAAACAGAAAATAATTTATTTAAATCTATAAGTGTATTGCCAATGAACATCGGTTAACTTGAAATATAAGCTATCCAATATATGTTGGATAAGTAAGTCATTTAATATTTTAAAAAAGATATTGTTTTAGATCGGAGGTCATTGCCCTCTGCTTGGAAATCTAGAAAATATCCACAGAGATTGATTGAAAAGCTGTTAACTTGGCTTCATCCTAGTGTGGTTTTTCATTGAGACCTGGAGCTTAAACAAAGTTTCCAATTATCTGAAATCACACAGTAGTTTAGTGCATGGGTCTGCAAACTTAGCAACTTTAAAACTTTTGGACTTAAACTTCCAGAATTCCCCAGCCAGCCATGCTAGGGAATTCTGGGAATTGAAGTCCACAAGACTTAAAGTGGCCAAGTTTGCAGACCCCTGCTTTAATGGGCTGTATTCACTTCCCCCTGCAGGAGACTGTTTCTCCCAAAGATCGCTTTAGTCTGGCAAGTTTTAGTCTACTTTATTTATAGTCATACTTCAAATAATTTGAGTAAGTTGCTCCTGAGCCTGTGAAATATTTTAATCTTTATCACCATCAATAAATGTTGCAGTCTGAGACCATTACAGAGATAATTTTTTGCAGGAGAAAAGGTCTCATGAGAAATCCTTTTTTGTCTCCCAGTTGAAATAAAACGTGCAAATTACATGTAAATATTGGTAATTCCTATCTGGCATAATCAAAATCAGGCATGCCCTTTCACAAATTCTTGTGCCTAACAATATAAAGGAGAGATCCAATCTAGAACTAAAGAGAAATTTCCTGACAGTGAGAATGAATTGGTCAATGGAACGGCTTGCCTTGAGAAATTATGGGTTCTCCAGCACTGGAGGTTTTCAAGAAGAGATTGGACAGATATTTCTCCAGAATGGTATAGGGCAGTGGTGGTGAACTTATGGCATTCATGCCAGAGGGGGCACTCAGAGTCCTCTCTGTGGGCACACTAGCCGCTAGACTATCTTGCTCGCCTTCCCGCAAGACAAAGAAAACGAGCTCTCGATGCCAGACTCCTCGGCCAGGATTACAAGGAATACTTCCTCCCTTCCTCCTTAAAAGTGGAACCTTACGATAGAGGCACGGTGTCTGGGGGAGGGGACTGCCTTCCAGGTGAGGGGTTTGAATTTGGCAAATGGGGGCAGGAAGCAGTGCCCAAGGGATTCACAAGGAAGGTCACCTCGAGCTCCCTTTCGCTTTCAAGTCAATTCAGTGGCGGGGCTTTCCTGTGGAATTTGACAGAAGCAATTTGGCCAGCAAATTGGGAAGAGCATACCTGGGCTTTCCTCCTCCATGCCACTGCTCACAACCCTTGGGAGCAGCTGGGAAGCCCCTGAAAACTTTGGGAGAAAGAAGGTGAATGCTCCATTTCCCCTCTTTTTTGGGGGGGGGGGAGAGCAAGGCAGTGAAATAACAACTCTTCTTCCCCAGCCGTCTCTCCATGTGCCCGGCCTGGCTCTTTTGTTATTCAATAGGGTTATGCAGAGGAGTCCCAGTTATTGGTTAGCTGAAACACCCTCCTGAGCAGTAACTTGGGTTTTCCCGTCTGCTCAAAAGCCCGTCCTAAAAGTTATCTGCACAGCCTGAATTAAAACTGTTCATAGCTTGTCTCTAAAAGTTTAGGGTTTGCTGTGTTATCTTACATACACCACACCTATAACCCAGAAGCCTTGACTCTTTTAACTTTCCCAAGTTCAAAAGCATGCAAAACACAAACTTTTACCTTTCAATAAAAAGTTGTTTGTATCATTGAAAGCTCTGTTATTGTGTTTTTCTTTTAAGACAAAAGATGTTAATGTAGGGTTTTTTTCTAAACTAAAATCTTAGTATTCAGATTAAATTGCTGTGTTGGCACTTTTGTGATAAATAAGTGGGTTTTGGGTTGCAGTTTGGGCACTCGGTCCCTAAAAGGTTCGCCATCACTGGTATAGGGTCTCCTGCTTAACCAGGGGGTTGGGCTAGAAGACCTCCAAGGTCCTTTCCAACTCTGCTATTCTGCATTCTGTAAATCCTACTACCTCACAAGCACCATACAGAAACACTTATAAAAGGAAGGTGTTTGCTCACCTACTGTACAAATGCATTCATAGTTTCTGAGCCTAAGGTTCCTGGTCTTGGAATATTTTGGCCACATATACTGTTGATCATTTGAGAAGCTCTCTGACATAGAAATACTGCCATTAGGTAGATTGTTTTTTATCCACCAGTGATCAGCTGCTAATTTTTTATAATTCCAGTTGTTTCTTCTATTGAACCCTGCTTTGGAATAACATTTAATGTAATCAGGCTAAAATATAAAGTATTGCAGTTGAACACTGGCACGTTCCAGTTTCCATGCCAAGAGGTCCAACTGACATAGTAAGGAATAATTAGCAGAACTAATAGATAAAAATGTAGCACAGATTTTTGGATAAAAGAGTTAAGAATCTTGTGAAGGCTGCCTCATCCATTAAGAAAACAGCCATATTTGCTATAGAAAGTAGATTACAATTCAAAGGACCGCACGCTATGGGGAATGCAGTCCTGTTTCCAAAATACAGTGAATTCTGCAGATGTAGTTTTTATCCAGCCAAGTAGATTGTTCCCTTTTCAAGTGACTACAGCCTTCCTTTCTGTTCAGGCATCAAAAAACACACAAAACTCAGCTCTTGCAGTCACTTAGGAACATCCATGTGATTTCTGCAACCAAATCAGGAATTAGGAGAGTCTGTTTTTCTCAGATTCTTCCATTTCCCCCCAATGCTTTTCTCAGAAATAATCTCCACAGCTAATTGCTGCTTCTTTTATCAATGTCTTGAACTTTACTGGTAAAGGCAAGCAGTTAGAACACCTAGAGGAAATGAGGGCAAGAGGGAATCTGTACAAGGTATCTACAGTGACATCACCATGTAAAACTCAAGAACAGCTAATTGTGTGCCCAACTCAAATAGGGAAACATTTCCGGAGTAAAGGGTAATGAGGAACAAAGAAGGTCAACATTCTTGGAAGGTTAGGTCTCATTGCTGTTACTTGATCTTTGCAGAAATGTCAAGTAGCCATTCTTACCTGATATGAATTTGCACATTGCAAGAGGGACTACTGAAAATAGTGTTTTTAAAGTGACATGCAGTTTTAAAGGAGCCCTCTCCATTTTTTCCATCCCAACTTCTGACTTTACCAAATTTGTTATGTCACTTCCATTAACAAACTAGGGCTGTGATGGGGAACCCATGGCACGCAGAGCCCTCTCTGCTGGCACGCGTGCCATCGTCCCAGGTCATATCTCCGTGGCATTTCTTTTGTGAGCTTATTTCCCTGCAAATGACAAAATAGAAGCTCACGAAAGAAAAAGATCTTACCTCTTGCCATGCTGCCGATGTTGGGATGCCCCACCTCCCACCGGCCAGCTGGTCTTCAGGTCTCTGCTGTGCATGTGCTCGTGCATGTTCATGCATGCACATGTTCACATATGCACACGTTCACACGTGCACCTTTCAGTTTGGGCATGCACGCACAGAGTTTGGGTCCTCAGGGTCTAAAAGGTTCGCCATTGCTGCACTAGGGTCTAGACTTTTATCCTTTGAATAAACTGGCAGTGTCTTGCCTACTGTAAATGAAGTTGAGAATGAATGAATTTACAAAAATGAGTGAACAGTAATAAATTTTCAAGTTCTAGTAAAATTTATTTCCCAAAAGGAACATGTTCATCCCTTTGCTGGCTGCTAGAGATTAGGTCTTAATTTCTGATCTCTCTAACTGGCATCTTCCTCTTCTTCTAGCTACCTATCAATTAGATGCAGATTCAAACTGCAAAAAGACAGATTAAGTTTTTAGTGAGTAGAACAGGGCTACAATCAAACAGTTCCTCCTGCCAATAGATTGAATCTCATACAGACTGTGGGACAACCCTAGAAGAAAAAAGATTGAGACTACAAAGTATAAAGGCAGTGCAGCACTTTGGATCTGGAAGCAAAAAGTTGCTTCAGTGCAGAAGAGACACTTTACCATTTCCCCCCTAGGATCCTTCTGCTGTTGCTTTAAGGAGTTACAGACAGCTGCTATGTGAGCACACACAGACAATCCACATGCTCCAAATTTTTTGGCTTTGTAATTTTAGTGCTGCGCAGCCTTTAGCACTAAAGGTCTCACTAATCTCCCTTCTCTGATGACCTAAGACTCACCCTAATGAGTCTACATCAGAGGTAGATTAACTGCAGCTCCCTTACTTCTGAGAATCCCTTACAAAAGTTTGAGTCCGAGAAGTTGCTGAAAGACAGCCTCAGCCAAATGGCCAGAATAAGCAATACTCAAGGTGCAAGACAGACTCTAATCCTCCAAGAAATAAAACAACTTGCAACCCTAAGCTGCATGCCTGACTCTACCAGAAGAGATTTAAAACCTGCTTACCATAAATAGTATGTCTGGATGAATCAAGGAATGCTATTATTTTACAAGAAGCAGTAAAAGTTACGTTTTCTACCCAAAAGTCCTGAATGCAAACAGAGTATGCCAAGAACATTGCCCCTTAATCATTGTTTCTCAGCTACAGGCCACAGGGCTGAGACTATTCAACTGCATGCCTACCAACTGTACTGACTCTGCCCTTTGTGCCAAATCCAGAGGGTTGCAACACATGGCAAACTAATTTGCAATTCTCCTCCTCTGTGAAGTCAGTTTAATTGTTTATTCAGCAAATGCAAAAGACCAAAAAATCTAAACTATTTGAATATCTGTGTTAAGTTCATATGTAAGAATCCACCCTGAAAGTGCAATAACACACCATGAAAGCTCTGCATGGCAGCCAGTAGGTCTAAAGGAGTTAAAACAGTGAGCCTTTTGACTCAAGACAAGTAGCTGTATGACTTTCCATTACTTTCTCTTTGAGGGTTTTTTGTGGTGTTTTTTTTTTTGGTGGTGGTGGTGGTGGAGGAGGAGGGGTGCTTTTGAGTCAATGCTGACTCCTGGCGACTTCATGGATTAGTCCCTGCAGTTTTCTTGGCAAGATTCTAGAAGTGGGCTTGGCCTTATCTTCTTCCAAGGGCTGGAAGAGTGTCAGGCCAGGTCACCCCAGCCATCTCTGTGCCTGATGTATGACTAAAACTCATGGTCTCACAGTTTTTGCTTGATGCTTTAACCACATCAAATTGGTGCATCGGATTTGATAGTCAATGATCATTCCCATCTTCGTAAGTGCTCCTTTCTTATGCAGACAACATGTACTTGACCTTAGGATACGATTTCATTTAAACCCCTGCCTGACAGCAAGAACTGCTTTTAAAGTCCCCAACTAGTTACGGAGGATAAACAGAAACATTATCACAAAGCAAACACCTAGTATTTATTAATAAATTAGTACACCAGAAGGCAACTGTCTCCCCCCCACTCAAAAGAAAATATGCTGTCCTTTCATCACCTCTCATCATGTTTGCCACCTTGCAATATCGTCACCTAAATAAGCATGATTGTAGATCGATTTATTCCTGGAGCACAGTAGATGCAAATATAGCAGAGGCAGGATTTTTCACAATGCAGCATTTTTAATAAAAAGTGAAGTGGGGATGGGGAAGAATTTCAAAGACCACATGAAGGCCTTGAAATATACTTATTGGCCACATCTGTATAAAAACCCACAAAAGGACAATTTTGAAGCACATATCAATAAACCTTATAGAATGAGAAATGTGGCACCACCAGGGTTCTCCTTTACTTTCCAGAGTCCAGCTCCAGGTGCTACTCCCAAGTGATCAAGCCTGCTGAGATCCTACAGGGACAAGGCAACATCTCTCCCTTAAGTCAAGCAAACAGAATTACATTCAGCTGCAGGCCAAGGTCTCATTGTCTGGAAGGCTGAAGAAGTTGAAATGTTTCAGCATTCTAGTTCCAGAGAAGCACAAGTCACTTATCGTTATCTGTTTGTCCACGTGAAAACCATACAATAAATAGCTGTGCTAGTAAAATATCAGTGAATGTGCATCATTCAGCAGTAGTTTTTCTTAAAGTCATCTTGAGGAAAAGCAGATCTAGCTAACCATGAAAAGAGTAGAGAGGAAGAATTCAAAGTATCTGTAAGGAGAGGGCAAGAAAAATCAAACTGGAATTAAAGAAAAATCCAAAAGGCTCCTGAAAAGTTAAAAGGATTAAAATGTAAGTCCAAATCCAATAAGTAAATTATGAATGTATAATCCATAGTTTTTAAGTGGCTACAATTACAGCTTTGAATGAAAAATTAAAATGTTGTAATAGAAGAGGGGAAAACAACACCTTTTAATTCAAACCATAAACTTGAGAGCAAACTACTCTCAGAAGACAAAAAAGGAAAGAAAAGAAAAAAGAAAGAAAACTTAAGAGGAAAATACTGGCCACGACTTCTACAAAATATCCTGCCCATGTCTTATCTTTAACATGTGCCAAGCGCATACAAGCAGCAGCCACTGTGTAGGTGCAAAGGGCCTCCCTCTGGTGGCCCACGTCTAAAGCAGATCAGGCAGGTGGCTATAAACTGAATCCAGTAGAGTCTGGCTCGCTTCCTGGCTTTTAACACCGGCAATTTCAAAAAGCCTATCCAGCTTGTCCTCTGCCTGTGGAATCTCCTCAATAGCATGCAGTTCTTCCGGGTTTAGAAGGTGAAGCATGTCATCAAAGATGGGCTGCAGGTCACAAGGGTCCAGGCGCACCTGGCGCAGCACCGTGTCTTTCTTTTCTAACAAAAGAGAAGATAAATTGGCTGTTAATCACAGACTTGCAAGGAGTGAATTGCCCCAGGCTGTGTTACCATTCACTAGGCTTGGCAGTCTTTTCAGTGCTGCTTTCTGGCTCAGATGCTGAATTCAGACTGGCCTGTTTTCATAGCCTGCTTACAGACTGGCCTGTTTCCATAGTCCAAGCCACAGACTAAGACCATCAGTGTGGGACTTTGGGGACAGGTCCTGCCACAAACACATCAATAATTAACACTAGTTTCTCCATGGCAGGATCTGCATTATGGAACAAACTGCCACCAGGGCTGAACAACACCACCACCACCCCACTTCTTCAGCCTAAAATCTTTATCCTTGTCTTTTATAGCATTTTATATATTTACTTTGATTGCTTTTAGTAGAATTATTATTATTATTTTTGTGACTTTTTTGCAAGCTGCCCAGAATCATAGGGTGAGTGGATCAATGGCTCTCAATTCATCATGATGCTACCACCTCATAAGTGCCTGTGTGCCCCAAATGTCTAACAGAAGAAAGCCTAAATATGGAGTAACGAAATGAGAGAATCTGGGTCATTGAAGTCTCCTTTCCTCTATATGCAAAAGCCTTTTTTTTATTCTGCTGTTTTACTTTTGTCATAAAATAAACTGCAGTTTACTCTTTTACTACTTGGGCTATGAGTCTGTTGCCCAGAGACAAAGTAGTAATGCCCTACACCAGGGGTAGGCAAACTTGGCTCTTTTACACCTTGTGGACTTCAACTCCCAGAATTCCTGAGTCAGCCAA
>JANHZT010009070.1:67184-77763 GCA_032468215.1 Stegonotus admiraltiensis | reverse complement strand
AACCAGTCTTTCTTAACTGGGTTCCTGAAACAGTGAAGATGCTGTTAAAAATCCATGTTTGCATCAGCTTTAAGGTGCTAAGTACCTGTGGTAAGGTCTCCGGTCTTGAAAAGAAAACAAAAGAACTAATTAGTATTATGTGAACTTATCTTTCTTGGTTCCATTCAGCTCTCATTATTATTATTATTATTATTATTTGATGATGAAAGCTGGATTTTAACTGTGGAATATTTATGTTCACAATATACCATCTCAGATTGTTATCAAACATAAAAAGCAACAGGCTTCTGTGTCTAATTAGTTCTCATGCAAGATGGAGGCCAGCTATCATGAGATGCATAAGAGAAAATTAACACAGAAGGCAAAGAAACATCAAAAGTGAAAGGTTCTCTTCAGGGAATGTAGATCTGGTTCCATAGTTCTGTTAGAAATTAGCATTCCTGCATGTAATCAGTTGTTCCTTCTCATTTCCCAAGGTGTGCAAAACTCTCTTTCAAGCTATTGTGAGATGGGTGCAGTGGGGAATCAGAAGAAAGGCAATAGCAAAAAGAGGAAAGTGGGGGAGGGAGCGGATGTCAGTGTTGAAACATATGGTGAATGAAAGAGCAATTCCATTCTTTATTAATGTGTAATAAGTACCAAAATAAAATCATTGCATATTTACTGATAGCTGATATATTGAATACCTCCCTATCTATGTTGGCTAAAAGTAAGTACTACTATAAATATTTCTAAAACAAAGAAGAGAAGAAAATATTTTACATAGTGATTATAGATTTTCTAATTGTCTACTTATTGTTTCTAACAGAAATGTAAACAAGAAAAGATTTCTGTGACCTGTTTAATTTATCTAGATTTTTATCTGTAACTAGGTGAAATGTTGCAAAAGAAATCTCTATTAAAACAATTATCAAATTGCCAAATTTTAAAAATATAAGAGATAATTGTGTTAAAGCAATTTAATTATTTCTCTGTATTTGTCACTTTTTAAGTATATCTACACTTCCACTTTCCCCATTTGCAGGCTTAAATTCTATGAAAGTGCCAGATAAATTCAGTTCTTCATGAATACAATGAATTTAAGAAGCTATAAATCCCCAATTTTTATTTAATATGTATAATGTGATGATTAAGTCAAAAATTAACTTTTTAAAAATTGTGTTATTTATATTAAAAGAAATTCTCCAAATTTTCTGAAGTAATTTCTTTTCCAAATTCTTCAAGAGCTGAATTATTCAATGAAACATTTCATGGGTACATTTTATTAATCATTATAAATTATTAATAATTTATATCAATTCAATCAAAGGATTTTTAAGCATAGAGGCCTCCCAGGATATTTTACAAGCACTTATTTCCCAAACACTGCCTTTTAGATACAAAAAATATTTCTCATAATGTTAAAAAACAAGAATATATTAAAATTACAGCTAGTTCTTCTTTTCCTTTAACAATATTTGTGAGAATTGCCCTTCTGACTGTCTCAGTTAATTAGTTACCAAATGCCATGAATTTGCTCTTTTGAGGAAACAGACCTTTCAACTTTCCCTGTACCTCACCTTTTTCATTTTTCATCTCTTTGTACCTTAATAAATATATTACAGTATCCAATTTGCTTTTCCAAAATCTGACTATCAGTATAGTGACCTCTAGTGGCTACATTAATATAATGGAATAGAGCACCTAGTAAGCAGATATGGGAACAAAACTACTAGTGAAAATGAATTCAATGTAAAAATTAAGATACATAAGAAATTGAAAACACAATGGGTTTGAGAAAGTGACTACATGACTACAGTAGTGTTTGTCAACTTTAGCAATTTTAAGATGTGTGGACTTAAACTCCCATGTTGGCTGGGGAATTCTGAGAATTTTAGTCCATTCTTCTTAAAATTACCAAGGATGGGAAAGATTAGACTAGACACATCCCCATAAAATATGTACTAAAACATACATGTGAATGCTAGAAAATTATTTATTCTACTTCCTGCCTTATTTTGTTGCCTCTGTATCAAATCATTGCCAGTTACCTCCAAGGGGATAAGAGGACTAGTCCATTTTTGCATAGTTCACTTTGGAAAACAGACTCAAGATTCAGAGGGCTTGACAAACATGAGCATTGGGTCCTATCCAACAAGATGCAGTTCAATGGAAAGAAAAATAAGGTCCTGCACTTAGGCAAGAAAACCAGCTACACAGGGATCAGGTAGGCAATAACTAACTCAATAGTAGTACTTATAAGAGGGATCTAGATAGTCCAGTGGATCACTACTTAAGTATAAGTCAACAATGTGTTGCAGCTGCCAAAAAAAGCCAATGCAGTCCCAGGCTATATCAACAGAAGGATAGTATCAAGATTGAGAGAAGTGATAGAGTACTGTTCTGTCCCACACTGGTGAGACCACATTTGGAATACAGCACGGTCAATGTAATACAAACATGATGCTGAAGCTCTAGAAAGAATGCAGAGAAGAGCAGTAGGGATGATAAGAAGTCTGGAAGCTAAATTATACAACAAACGGCTAAAGCAATCAGGTATGTTTAGCTTAATCTTCATTAACAAAAGAAGACTCGAGGAAGATATGATAGCAGTCTTCCAATATTTGAAGATCTGGGCACAAGTAAGATACATTGATTTGCCATAGTATCTATCTATGATAGATACCATAGTACTATCCACCATAGTACCTGACGGTAAAACAAAAGGAAATAGGTGGACGCTTGTGAAAGGAAGATTCAACCTGGAAATAAGGAAGAATTAGCTATAACTGAGAATTATCAAGCAATAGAACAGCTTGCTTACCTGAGCAAGGAACTATATGAATGCCCAGTTGGGAGATGTCACTCAAGACTTCTATAGGCCACCATGCTGAAGTAGGAAACTAGAAATGCTTTGGGAGCTTCAGTTCACTATCATTTAAAACTCTGAATTCAGGTTTCTTATAACTATTGAATGGAGTAAATAGAGATAAATAATAAATCCTTCTGTTAGGTAATGAAGACAGTGTACTCTCTCAAATCCTGCAGAAAAATATTCTGAATCTCAGGAAACTGAAGAGTTGTCTGGAGTTAGATTCTTCATTACAAAATTTGCCCTTTTTATTTCTGCTTTTGTGTTTTTCAAATAGTAAATGCAGCAGCAGTGACAGCTCAATTTATCATTTATCATCATCATCATATCAATTTGTCATTATAGAATGGACTATCAAACTTTTTATGTAATGCCATTTTTCTGGGAACACTCATTTTTCTTCCCTATTTTTCTCCCACATGCAAGCTGTATTTACACAGCATATTCCTCCATGGTTAACTGAATCTTAGCTTACTAAATCAATCCAAATCCTGAGTTTGCACATTGTACCAAGTCATATGGTACAATATGTCTGCCTACCATGCTATTCAAAGCCAACCATGGCCACCCCACTCTCCTGGAGCAGCTGTTTGATCCTTTGCATTAACATATACAGGCAGTGGTCAACTTGCTCTTTGAAGCAAGGAATTGGAAAAACAACATGGAGGGAAAGGATTAAAATTACTACCAAAATTATGATGCCACTTCTGTAACTTCTATAGCAGGGCTGTCAAACTCCTGGCCCACAGGCTGGATGTGTCACGCTCTGGCCACACCCATGCCTGGTTTAGTGAAGTGGGGGGAAGTCTCATGATGTCACCATGACAAGGTGAGTTTGACACTCCTGTTCTATAGCCTCCAAAGTTTATATAGTTTCCTCCAATCAGCTGGAGCTCAGGAGCTGTGTTACCTTCTCCAAACTCTGACGACTGGCTTTCAAAGCACTAATTAACAGTGATCCCCTTGCAGTTGGTGCCATTTAGGAAAAAGCAGAAATCATCATTAACCAACAATATGCCTAAAAATGGAATCATCAGCATAATGCTAATTATTTTCTGTAAGTAGCAAAATTCACAAGATGTATTCTTCACATGAAAGCTGTTGATTTGTAAAACTATACCTATATGTAGTCTCATTGTAATTGTTCATATTTCTTCTTCATAGTCATAAGTTATTCAGAAGTATTTATTAACAATGCATTTTCACTGGAGGTGTTACTGCTGTTTTTACTAATGAAAGAATAAATCTATAAACTACTCTGCCTAGTAGCTAGCAATTAAAACTTGATGTCCATAATTTTAGAATTATTATTCTGTAGAATTCATAAGATTCTACACATTTTATATTTCAGAGTTTCCCATGTTCATAAGTTTACAGTTACACAATGTACTTTACTAGATGTTTTAAACTGCTCCACTTTGAAGACAGAGGTCTGAATATCTGTCCGAAAAGCAGACAAAGGGGATGATATGCAGAAAAGGATTTCTTAATTGGCTTCCTTTCTAGCAGGTTTATACAGGGGTGCTATTCAGCAGGTTCTGACAGGTTCTGGAGAACCAGTAGCAGAAATGTTGAGTAGTTCGGAAAACCGGCAAATGCCACCTCTGGCTGGCTTCAGAGTGGGGTGGGAATGGAGATTTTGCAATATCCTTCCTCCAGGAGTGGGGAGGGAATGGGGATTTTGCAGTATCCTTCCCCTGGAGTGGGGTGGGAATGGAGATTTTGCAGTATCCTTCCCTTGCCACGCCCACCAAGCCACGCCCATAGAACCGGTAGTAAAAAAAATTGAATTCCACCACTGGGTTTATACCTGATAGTCCAGTAGCTTAATCTTGCAGCAAAGTCATAGTTTCCTCAAGGTAGTGCTGCCTTGCATAGTGATGATGTGGGGTTCTCCTGAATGTCTAGGATTATTACTGAGCAAACAGTAATGAGAAAAATAAGAAGTTGACAGATAGATTTTATGAATAGAGCACTGGTCCTCAGAGAGACTAAAACAGTGTTTTTAATACAAAGCTGTCCATCTATTGTTTCCCATCTACTGCGTTTCCCTGAACAACACACAGATGGTGTCCCCGGAAGGGAAAAAGGAGCATCATAAACAAGGGACTAGTTTGCAGTGCTAGTCAAACATCTAAGTAATATCTCTGGCACTTACCTGAAGTAAACCTCGTTTAAATTTCTTAGGTCAATATCCTTTTGTTGACAAGAAATCGTCTTGGCAGTCTACTTCTGGAAGTTTGTGAGAAATTCAATTGTAACATTTTGTTTTGGAAAAGATAGATTGTAAAGCTTTCAGCAACATGCCCAAACTTGTATACTTTGTATTATACTTTGCACTTTGTATGCTTAACATATCTGTTCCTGTTTTAGCTTTAGTAGGGATGTAAAACCATTGGGCTTTTAAATTATTTTACAGAGCCTAGTTTCTCCTTTCCTGACAAAAAAAATCTGTTCATTCAGATAACATTTTGAGACATATCTGTGGCCATTTCCCCACTATGAAACAGCCTTTTATTTGATTAAGAGCAGGGATCATTGGTGAGATCTAATCAGGCCATCTCACAACTGTCCAAGATAGCTGGTGTCTTAGTGGGAAGGCATTGTCATAGCTTGCAGAAAGTCCCATTTTTAGTTTAACATGTTCAGCTGAAACACCCTGAAATCTGATGAACTAATCATGCAGTTTTAAGTTCCAGGAGCCATTGCAGCACAGAAAAAAAGCAAAGTGAGGGTAGAGAGATGGGAAAATAGAGGACAGCATGAACTCTCTATTTAAAAGTATTATGTAATAAAGGGTTATAGGTTATAACTTATTCTGGAATTTGTCTTTAAACCATCTAAGAAAAAACATAAGTTACCTAATTCTACATTTTGTTTTATTTAAAAGCAAGCAACTTCTTACTTAGAGCTTGCTTACTTAGTAAATCATGTAAATATCAATCTGATTTTAAGATTTTTTTTTGTAAAGCTTTACAAAAGTACAGTATTTTTTCTATAGAAATCAATTATAATCAGATTCCTGCATTTTCTTGATCACAGGCAGTAACAACCTCTGAAAAGTGTAGCAAACATCCTGCAACTACTTTGTTTAGTGTGAACCTAGTTTTTAATTTGAGTGTTTTTAGAAATATTTTAGAAATAATGTTTTTTTAAGCAATTTGAACACAGACACAAATCATACTAAAAATGTTAACTCATTTAATACAGCTGTCAACAGACAAATGATTCAATCAAGGCCAAATTTTGGAATTCTTGTTTTATTCCCCACTGCACCACTAGGTGGCAATACTATTCCAGTTACTATTCCGATGTCACAAGAAACGTTTTCTGTTGGGGCAGTTAGCTTTGCACAGCAACAGAAACGTGTAGAAACAAAGCTACGAGTATTGTATTTGTAGAAACCTATGGAGAAAAAAGTTCTGGAAGTAACATTGGGATAAGAAAGCCTAAGTTACCTAGTGTACCTGTAGGTTAAGGTAGCAAGGAGCATCTGCAAAGGGTGTGGACAGAGAGTGTATCAAGAACCAGGGATTGTAAGTGATGAGAAGATGAGACATCAGTTGGAGGCATATTATATAAAAACATGTAAAGTAAGCATTCCTACACAAAGAGCATAAACCTGCGGATTCCCTTTTCTAATCATCTCTCCATCAATTGACAGGGATGGCCCATGAATCTGTGAATACAAACTTGAATCTTCTAAGAGAGTTCTTCTCTCTTGTTATAGCCACTTCACTGTTATCACTATCTGAAAATAATGTAAAGTTATAGCTATATGTTTTAAAATTCCATATGGCTTGGAACTAGACAATGTGTAAATGTCTGTCTCCTATACGAGCCTGCCCAAGTTTTAACATCCTTGGGAAAATCCCTTGCCACATCCTTGGGAAAATTGTCTTGCCACATCTTCAGAGGAAATGCAGAAGGGGCTTTTCAGATACAGGTCTCAGGCCCTGGAATGCCTTATTGTAAGCTGTCAACTATCTTTCTACTGTCAAAACCATTTTATCTGATACTCTTGTTGTTTGATATCTAGAATAAGTTTTAAAATGGAAAACACTGCTTGCAATTCAAATATTTTAGTAGCAAATAGATGAATCATTGCGTTGAACAGTATTTTTAATGGCAATAACACTCAACTGTATTTTAATATGGACATTGTCTTCAGTGTGTCTCTGGGAATCTATGCATAATATAATACATAGTATTATATTAGGTGCAAAAACAAAAGATAATTGAGTAGACTGCAGAGATTTAAGAGCTTCTGATAGGCAGACATCTTTTCCTCCACTATACTCTGATCAAAGCAATTTCACAAGCTTTTGAAGTGGTTAATTTCTCTGAAAAAAACTGTGTGATCAAAATGGATGACCAGGCTGGAGGGGGGAAAGATTTGCTCATCAGAGGCAGTGGTGAGTCTTAACAAGTTCCTGGAAATCTTCCAGCCATCTTAAAAAATCCTCTTCAATAAGTTTGAAATATATTTTCCGTAGTATTATTTTTTCCTGGACACAAAGCAGAGAACATTGAATGTTGCAAGAATCTATAACCAAAGCTTGACTGAATCCCATGTGCAACAAACATTGCACAAAAAATATGCAAATAATCCAGTCACTTTCTTTGTGGTTTCTTGTTATCAGCAGTAATAGCCAGAGTGTTTGTAGTAAAAGAGTACCTGCTTTTGTTATCAGAAATTCATCTTTCAGCAAATCCACTCCTGCTTTTGAATGGATTTAAGGAAGCTTAGTGCTGGTTGATGTCAATATTAAAATAGAACAAGAAAGGTAGATACTTGGCATTCCTGAAGCATAATTACAGAGTAAGACTTTGCCTTCTCTTGTCTTCCTGTTGGGACAGCCACATTTGTCTCCCTTTTAATAAAAGATTCTATAATTACAGTTTGGGAATGTTTCATTGTAAACTCACAAACAATTTATTTTTAAAGTCTAGAAAAAAGTTTTGTAAATTGAAATGCCTTGCATCACAGAAGCTTCAGAATTTTATTCTATAGACCTGTCTTTGAATGTGCCTTTTGTTTGCACACGAAAGAATATCCAGCTGTTTCAAATTATTACATTTAAAATGAAAATATTCAAAGGAAAGCCTTAGAAGAAAAATGACTTTTAATAAAGATTTATCACTTTAATTCAATTCAATTCAATTCAATTCAATTCAATTCAATTCAATTCAATTCAATTCAATTCAATTCAAGCTAGTGAACAGTTCTCATAGCTGCTGTAGGTTCTGTATAACTCAGTGGAATTTACTTCTAACAATAATTACACTAAACTTTCTGATCTTTGCTGTGCCCATATTTTCTGAGATTTATAGCCATATATAGTTATTTCCAGTGGTGAGTTGCCCTGGGTTCGGACCGGTTCTATAGAACCGGTAGTAAAACCGGCGGGAGGCTATGCCCACTAACCCTGACGTCATCAGGACGCTTCTGCGCATGCGCAGAAGAGTGTGTACATGCACGAGCGAAGCAAGCGTGCACGCACGGCTCCATTGCGAACCAGTAGTAAAAGTAAGTAGAACCCACCCCTGGTTATTTCCCACAAACATTAACTTTTCTTTGATTTATTTACAGACTTTTTCTTATCCCAAACATTTGATCAATAGATGGGGCAGCTAACAAATAGTAATTTAATCACAGCTTAACTAAAAAAAATATAATCAATAGTTTAAAAAGTATAACAAAAATAGAAACAATAAACGTGTTCAAAATCCAGGATTCATGACTCCCATGGAATTGAAATTTGGCAAATTATATAAAACATTTTATGACCTCAAATTATCATAAAATAGTGAATCACATAATTCAAAATGTGATATTTTCTGTGCTGATTTCTGACTGGGCTATAGTTTTTCAATACAAATGTATCCCAGTTTTTCCTGTGAAGCAGTACAGAACTCTATCACTGTTGAAGGCACTGAGGAATCTGATAAATACCTCTGAAAGAACGACCCAAAGGGTCACAGATTGTCTACACAAGGTACCATGTTTCTGGAAAAAGTTGACTGAAGCTTTAGTAAAAAAAAAAATGACATCACAAATGTGGGCTGGAAATATTTCAAAAGTAATAACTACATTGAACATTTGCCTGATCTGTGACTTTTGAGCAATTGTCTCATGGCACCATAACTGCTGCATTAAGTGATGAACCAGGATTTCCTTCTCTTTCATTTTTGTGACTAGAATTCTCTAAATGTGGAGCATCTCTTGAGATAAGGAGAGTGAAGTGTTATCAGATTTCATAGAAAGAATTCCAGTGTTTCCCACAATACCAGTATTCCTCAACATGACCAGTTTCTTAACACCATTTAAAATTATGGTGCATCTCCCCCCTCAAAAGCTACTTATGAGCCAGTACCAAAGGTACAAATAATGCAATACACCTCTGATGTTTGGCATTATGAATGAAAGCAGAGACACTACAGTGCCATCTATCTCACCCCGATCTTCCCCCACTAGGTTCCTGCAGGCCTTTCACTCCCTCATTGAGTTCTCACAGGCTTTCCCCCTCACAGAGGCCATTTTCTCCCCCACTAGGCCCACACAGGCCTTAGGCCTCATTCCCACGCCACCAGGACCCATATCTTCCTCACCTTTTGAAGAGCGGGCTTGCACTAGGCCTCCCAGGGCCTCCCCCATCCAAAACATCCCTTGTTCCACTTAATGGCCCACACATTCGTTTAAGGGCCACATCAGGGAGAGCAGAGAGTAGAGATAGTTAAGCTAGGCCTGTGATGGCAAACCTATGGCACATGTGCCGGAAGTGGCTCACAGAGCCATCTATCCAGGCACGCCAGCCGTTGCCTGTTGCTCTTCCGGGTTCCGGCATGCACATGTGCGCTGGCCAGCTCACCTTTGTGTGTGTGGGAGTGCCAGAGCCCAGAAGAGCAGCTCCCTGGCCCACAGGTGTGCACAGGAAAGCTGAAATTCTGGCTTCTGGCACGCGCATGCGTGCCAGCCACCTTGTCTTCATGCACACCAGAAACCAGAAGACCAAGTGACCGGTGTGCATGGAAACCAGAAGCTCAGCTTCCTAGCGTGCGCATGTGTGCCAGGGAACTGGTCTTCTGGTTCTGGTGCTCCCACACCTGTGTGCTGGGGAGCTGCTCTTCTGATTTCCAGCGCTACCCTGCACTGGCACCCGTGTTCCCATTTTGTGACTTTTTGGTGCTAAAAAGGTTCGCCAACACTGAGCTAGGCCATCTTGCTTAGCAGCTGTCATGACACACGACCATAATAGTCAGGCTTTATTATGGTCATATGTCAAGAATTATCTGTATGGCTTGGTTGGTAGTTATTCTAATGAGATGATCTGCCACTTAGTTATGTAGCCAAATGATGTGGGACAAGCAATGCTTAATGTACCTTTCTAACCTGCTCTCTCATGCAAGAGTCAGTAGCACCATCCTACAAAAGACTGCCCAATCTCCCTGGATGCTGCCAGACATCCCTGCTGCCCCGGGTACAGAGATAAATGGCTACTGGTCAAAACCTACTAAAATTTGTGATTACAACTGCCAGTGGTCATCTGTACCTGTTGTACCTGTTGTTGAAGGCTGAGATGAATCACACAACAAAAACTGGTGAGTAATGGAATTTTTAGTGGAATAGCCATTGCACAATCCCGTTCTCTTGAGCCTTGGTAGTACAGTGGACTAAACCACTGTTATTAACATCTGCTGCTTGCAATTACTGCAAGTTCAAATCTC
>JANHZT010009070.1:54923-67084 GCA_032468215.1 Stegonotus admiraltiensis | reverse complement strand
GGTGGGTAAAATGAGGACCCAGATTGTGGGGGCAATAAGCTGACTTTGTATAAATATACAGAAGTATGAAGGCTATTCCTTAACACATTGTAAGCCGCCCTGAGTCTCCGGAGAAGGGCGGCATATAAATCAAAGCAAAAAAAGAAGACGACGACCTTAATCCAGTGGTGTGAACAGATGTTACGGCTAGAGACCTCTTCTCTTGCAGTAGATGACCAAGATGTCTTGTATTTTTAACACTTCACAATATCTGCTCAACTTGCCTTCTTGATGGTTGAACTGTTGATTGGTCTCCTCTGCTCAATCTATCAGGATAAATTTCATATTCTCGAATAGACAACCCCCCTACCTCAATAAAGGTCAAAGTCCTGTCAGCTACCCTCACCTAGGTTTGGCCTGTGTACTATGATGGTTTACTGGGGTGTGGCTAAGCACCAGATGGGGACCAAAGGTGATGAAACAATGCTAAAAAGAAGATAGCAGGCCCACTACACCAGAGGCACTACCTTTCCATAGACATACTATACACTCCAATATTCTATGAAACTATTATAAATAATGTACTCCCAAAATATCAAATATAGTACAAGAAAGTCCCAGGCTTTATACTGTATAATTATTTTTTTAGCCATGAGGATTTTTCTCCCAGAAAAGTCTTCACAGTATTCATCCATCCATCCATCCACATACAATAGACTTTTTAAAGTTCAATGAGCATTTAAAAAAAATATGTACAATACAGTAATCAGAGAAGTATTAATAACATGAAACCAAGGGCCAAAAAATTAAGCTAATCAAGAATAACCTATAACATGGATTGGTAAAGGTTCCCAGAGAAAGGGAGCTTCACAGCTCAGTTGCTGTTTCCAATGGCCAAGTACATGTCTGACAGTGACAGGATGACAGATAAAGCTGGGCACGTCCTACTATTTTTCTTTGTACCTGAGCTCCAACCTTTTCATTCTCAATGCTCCTGCACACAGAACCTGATGGGTACTAGACGAGGCTAACGGTTTGCTAGGGGCATAACAGGGGTGCAGCCTGTCCAGTATGGTCCTAAGCTGGCGACCCATGAGGAGTTCCGCCGGGCTGCGGTTGGTAAGAGGGCAAGGGGTAGAGTGCTGTATGAGCAAATACTCGGCTACCCGGGCAGGCCACCCCCTCGGGCCCATGCGTCCCAGTGCCTCCTTTGTAGTTCTAACGGCCCGTTCAGCCAAACCATTTCCAGCTGGATGGTAGGGCAAGATAAGGCAATGTCGGATCCCCAGCCCTGCCAGGAAAAGCTCAAATGCGGCCGCTGTTAATTGGGGGCCGTTGTCCGATACTATTTCGTCAGGTAGACCATGCCTGTAGGGCCCGTATGACGGCGTCAGCCGAGGTGGAATACATTAGGATTGCCTCAACCCACTTGGAGAAGGCGTCGACTACGATTAAAAATACCTGACCCTGGAATGGACCCGCGAAATCAATATGTAGGTGGGACCAGGGTCCTCGAGGGTCCTCCCACTCCCTGTGTTTCCCTTTTGGTGGCATAGGCCTGGATTCCTGGCACTGAGGACAGGTAGATACCCAGACGGTGATGCAATCATCTAACTTTGGCCACCATAGGTATGCGCATGCCAGGGCTTTCATATGCACTATCCCCAGGTGTCCGGCATGCAGGGTAGCGAGAATAGATTTTTGCAAGGGGGCAGGAATCACCACCCGATGCCCCCATAATAAACAACCCCCTTGTGACGCTAGTTCTGCCTTATGGAGGGCGTACGGTTTCCACTTAAGATCAACTGGCCCGGTAGGCCAACCTCACAAAACCCAATCCAGGATCGTGGAAATCTCGGGGTCCCTGGCGGAAACCCGGGCAATGTCAGAGGTGGATAAGGGCAAAGGAGAACTGTCAATCAGGAGGACCTCCAAGGCAGGAGCCAGATCACAGAGGAGTGCTTTGACAGGGCAACGGCTCAACGCGTCTGCATGGGCCAAGTGCTTACCAGGCACATAGGTAAGCGTATAGTCGTAGGCAGACAGGAAAACTGACCACCGGGTGAGATGGGGGAAAGGATCTGGGGCATTTGTCGGTTCCCGGACAACAGACCTAACAGGGATTTGTGGTCAGTGACCAAGGAAAAGTGCCGCCCATAGAGGTAGTCGTGAAACCTCTTAACCCCGGACACTAAAGCTAAAGCCTCCTTGTCAAGCTGAGAGTAATTTCTCTCAGCTGGGGCCAGAGTGCGGGAGAAGAAAGCCACGGGGGCTTCCCTGCCATTCGGGAGGGCATGACTAAGGACTGCCCCCACACTGTATGGTGAGGCGTCACAAGCGAGAATTAAAGGGAGAGTTTCCGAGTATTGTGCGAATACTGAGTTCAAAACAAGCAAGTGCTTGACAGCAGCGAAAGCAGAGGCGGCCCTCCCATCCCAGACCCACCGGGCCCCCTTGTCCAAAAGGCAGTGTAAGGGCTCTGCCACGGAAGCCTTATGAGGCAAAAATACAGCGTAGAAGTTTAGCAGCCCTAAAAAAGCTTGTAACTCAGATTTGGATGTAGGCGGAGGCGCATCCATAATGGCTCTGGTTTTGGTGGGTGTGGGATGAATGCCCTTGTTGTCGATGAGGAAACCAAGGAACTCCACTTCTGGTATGGTGACAAGGCACTTGTCCTTCTTGACAGTGAGGCCCGCATGCTTGAACTCCGTTAGAACTTGGCGAAGTCTGGTCATTAGTTGGTTGACGTTTGCGGCCGAAACCAGGATGTCATCAAAATAAGGGGCGACCCCAGGGATGCCATGGAGGAGCCTCTCCATCAGGCTCTGGAAAATCCCTGGGGTGACAGAGACCCTCAACTGCAGGCAGAGGCAACGGAATGCCCCGCGGTGCGTGACAATCATCTGCGCCTTGCCTGTCAAATCGTCAACAGGCAGTTGTTGATATGCCTGAGACAAGTCAAGATTCGCAAAAATCGAGCCACGTCCCAGTGAGTGTAACAAATGGTGGACAACCGGCACGGGGTAAGCATGGGCTTGTGATTCAGCGTCGCATGGTAGTCGGCGCAAATACGAATTGAGCCATTAGCCTTCATCTCTATCACCGTGGGGGTCTCCCACCGTGCGTAGTCGACAGGTTCCAGGATGCCTTGTTGAATGAGCTTATCCAGCTCTGCATCCACTTTGGGGCGCAGTGCAAAAGGCACCCTGCATGGTTTTAGTTGGCGGGAGGGGGTATGGCGGGGTCAAGGCTGAAGGAAACCGGGGTGCCCGTGTACTTGCCCAAGGTATCAGAGAAAACGGTAGGAAATTCCTTAGTTAGGGTATCGAGCTCAGAGGAATGGATGGCATGGATGCCGTGGATAGTAAGACCAAGGGCATCAAACCAATTAAGGCCCAGGAGACTCGGAAGGGGCCCATTTACAATCACCAAGGCCAGCCGGCCCGCAAAATTCCAGAACTTGACCTGGAAGGTTCCAGTCCCCACTACTGGTATAAGAGCGCCTTGGTAGTCCTTTAAGAGGAGGGCATATGGTTCTAGTTGGCGCTTGGATAGTTTCGGCACCAGCCGCTTAATAGTGCTCCAAGAAACGATAGAAGTAGCAGAGACAGTATCTACTTCCATCTGGCATGGCCGCCCTTCAATATAAACTGTCAAACGGATCTTCCGCTTGTCCGCCGCAGGCAGTGGGGTGACACTATTGACAGCGGAAAACCCCCTCCGGTCCCGCACCTGCGCAGTCGGCGGCCATGTACGTCATTGTCTATTTACCTCAGCGGGAAGCTTCCAGCTTGTCTGCGGCTGCGCCGAACGGCAGACTCTTGCAATGTGTCCATGGCAACTGCAACGCCTGCAGATAGCCTCTTTAAACTTGCAGGATGCGTGTAGATGGTCGCCTCCACAACTGAAACATTCAGACAGAATGACTGGCCTTTTTGGCGGCATTGTGGCCCTGCGCTTAGGTTCCCCAATGCGGTACACTTCCAACTCCTCCTCCAGATCAGAAATTTCCTCAGCCTCGATTTCATGTGTATTGCTGACTTCTGTCCCCGCCTGAGGCGAGCTCTGGCCCTTAGGCAATTCGGCAATGGACAAGGCGGCTAGTTCTGCTGCACATGCCTCATCCAACGCCGCTTGGAAAGTTAACTCACGGTTAGCAATTAACCGCTGCTTCAGATTTTGATCCCTGACTCAGCTAACAAGGCGGTCTAGCAAATAATCGTCCAGGTTCACAAACTCACAATGCCTCGCTGCCCTACGCAATGTCGCAACATATTAATTGACTCCCCTGGAGCCTGGTCACAGTGATAGAAGTGTTGGCGGTGGGCTATTCTGGATGGGGCTGGCGCATAATGTCTTTTAAGCTTGCCCATGAACTCATCTCAAGTCCCGGAATGTATGGATTGTGGGGCCATTAACCTCATGGCCGTATCGAACATCTCCGTTCCGCAAAAACTTAAGAAATAAGCCCTCTTAAGTTCCGGTGACAAATTAGTATAATCGTTAGCAATCAAGAAACACTCGAATTGGGCTATATATGCATCCCACGATTCTTTACCCTGATTGAACAGAGGGAAACTTTGTGGAGTCGCCATTATCGATACGTTTGCTCGTTGCCGTTCCTTCTCAGCGAACCGGAGATACTAGACTCTATTTTTTCTTCAGGTCCGCTTCATCCCACCTTCGTCGCCAGTAATAAGTACTGGCCCAGCTCGAATAACGACCTGGAGTCTATTGGATAACTGTGAGGTAACTTCCTTTAATCCTTACAACTACAAGGCATTTTTAACCAGCTGTCACCTCAGAACAGAACAACGAACACTCACTGACAGCCCTTATATATCGGCTGTCAAAACAGGTTAACCAATCGTAACACTCAGAACGGTTCGTGCCCTTCCAACAGAGGGCCTCATTTATGGAACACTCTCAGTACATAACAGAAGAGACTGGCTGAGCAAGGGAAACTTAGGGACTTGCAAAAACCAGTTTGTTATCTATACATTTGGGGGAAATAAATGGTTCTTAATTTTTATTTAATAGGCATAAAATCTCTGGAGGAGAATAAACACCTTATCCTCTTCTGACTCCAAACCAAACACGCCTAATTCAGTTGGTTTGGGGAGCCTTCAGAAAAAGCTAGGACTGCCCTAGAACTAGTGAAACTGGTTTTTGCAGCCTTTATCTGCTAATCAAGTCATGATTTGATTTACTGATTGCTTTTCTTTGGCTGTATCATGCTGGGCATGGCTCTTCTGCCGGCCTCATGATGAAATGGTTGTTTTTCCTTCCTGAAAGAGCTAGTCACTGATGTGATGTTGCTGGTAAAATCTTACTAGAGGCCCTACAAATTGCTTTGCATCTGCATCTTCATGACCACCTGAAGATTGTGAAGAGAAACATTTGAAGAACAATGAGCAACACCAGGACCTACTGATTCTCTGCTTATTCCTTGAGATGTATGTGGTGGTGGTGGGGATCAGTTTTACAGTTGTGAATATGGGTGGAAGGATGGGCAGATAAGACCAAGAGAGTGAATTAGTGATGAAGAGATCATTGCTTCCCTCTCTGCCCCCCTCCCCCCAGCTCTCTTGATCCTATGCAAATTGGAGAGTTCACCACTTGGGGGAAGGGTGCAAGAACCAAGCTCATTTGTGCATATTTAAATATCTAAATAATTGCTAGTTTAACTGTAGAGAGAAATAGTGGGATCAGTGATGCTCATCAAACAAGATGAGGATTAGAACAAAGACACCTTTTGCTAATTAAAAGAAAATAACTTTGCTATTTGCTAAAGGCACTCCAGGGACTAATCTGTTTGAGGAATTTTGCTTTGACCCCTTATCGCATATTTAGCCAGTGCCATGGTTTATGCATCCTGCTAAAAATGATTTATTGATAGGATTTTCACACTAAACTCTAAATCATGGTTTACAAACCAAAATGACTCACAAAATATCTCTTTATGGCGTGAACCAGGGTTCTGCATATAGTATATGATATTGGGGCATAAAAGTAAAATTTCATATTTTGAAAACTTACAAGAAAAATTACTGATCTCTCACTTTCATCCAAATAAATATTATATGCAAACTTTTATTAGAGCAGTAGTGTTGCAGTGGTCAGAATGCAGTACTGCAGGCTAACTTACTGCTCATTCCAGGAGTTTGATTCTGAGAGGCTCAAGGTTGACTTGGCCTTCCATCTTTCCTGTAAAATGAGGAACCAGATTGTTGGGGGCAATATGCTGATTCTGTAAACACTTAGGGCTCTAAAGCACTATGAAGCTGCATATAAGTCTTACTGCTATTAAGTGAAAATATGAGAGGCATCAGACCTTATTCAGCTTGTTTCTTTGTAAAGAAGTCACTGAAATTAGATGGCATTTCTGTAATATAAACTATGTATGCAATCATATACCTGTACAGGCTGAGCACAAGGATTGGCAATTTTAACATTCGAGTAGTTTCAGGTTCTGTAACTCCTTTTTTTAAACATTAACCTCATAAGATTTGCTGTAAAAGCATCTCACTGTCTGCTTTCAGTCTCAGTTCCTCTATAGCAGTGGGTCTCAACCTTCCTAATGTCGTGACCCTTTAATACAGTTCCTCATGTTGTGGTGACTTCCAAACATAAAATTATTCCTAAGACCATTGAAAATATGTGTTTTCTGATGGTCTTAGGCGACCCCTGTGAAAGGGTGGTTCGACCCCCAAAGGGGTCCCGACCCACAGGTTGAGAACCACTGCTCTATAGGTTGTTTTTAAAATTACAGAAAAGGCTGGCCTAATGCTTGGTTCCATAAGATTTTTATTAGAGTAGCCATATTGGATCTCCTGAGAAAAATGAATGAAATTGCCCTACTAAGTTACAGTTTGGATTTAGCAAATATCCCTATTCAAATTTTTCATTTGGGGGCAAATGGGAAGGAGTCACAGCCCCAGGATATTTTGATCCCTACAGCAAAGGACAAAGGCTTCCTTGTATTCAATTTGGAAAAAGTGCCTGGATTGGCAGATGCATTTCAGTTCAACACCTAAGCAGTAGGATGAGTTTCTTTATTCCACTTAGCTACCTTGAAGGGTTTAGAATAGAACATCTGGTGTACAGAATGTGCTTTCTTGACTGTCACTTCCTGCTCTACGGCTGCTCCTGCCTTACTTTGTGTAATGATAGGCCCTACCGGCTCTCCTTGTTAAGTCTTAAAATGGATGGCCTCGAAAATCACAAACTGAGGAAGAATGACAGAGTAGGCAGGGATCCTGTTATTTATATGTCTGCCCAAAACAGTAACTTCCTGTATCTGTCAATCCACACTAAAGGAACTCATAAGAGAGTTACTCCATTTTGTCTACTAAGCAAGCTTTAGTGCTGTTTTTTAAGCAAACAGGAAACAGTTTGATAACAGGTTGGAGTTTTAGTTCCAACCAGCCCACCATGCTTTTCAGAGACTCACTTTTTCCCATCGCCGGCTACATCTTCCTTTGAACAGGAGAGGCCCCAGACTGTCTCTCGAATCCTTACCCTGCAAATGATGTTACATCCCTCAGCCCTCATCCTCCCATGCAGGTGGGACTGTCTCATAAAACCCGCATGGGAGCTCTATGCTCTTTCGCATGCTGACGTTTCACTGGAGGATGTCTGTAGCAGCCTCTCAAAACAGCAGCCTTTTGCCAGACAGGGCCTCTTGCCAGACAGCAGCCTTTTGCCAGACAGGACTACGCTTTCCAAAGTTAGGCTGAAGTTAATGTGCTGTAAGGCTGGGTACAAAATTAGGATCAGCGACGAATGGCCACTGCACGTGCACTTCCTCGTGTTCCTTTCCATTTAATACCAAACGGGACTCCCGTGGAAAGGCCGGGACACACCAAGCGCGCCAAGAACGGCTTCCTGTCCCTCCTCGCGGAGGCGGCACGGGTTCACGAGCGGGAGGAGCAGCCGGCACCACCCGCACCTGGCAACCGCAGGCAGTTGGCAGTGCTGCCCGGCGCTACGGGAGGGACGGGGAGCGGGCCCGCCGAGGTCTCGCGGGATTTGTCGCCCCCAGGCCGGCCCCCATTCCCGTGTCTGGCGGGCGGGACGCAAGGAAGAGGAAGCACGAGCAGACCACGACCAGACCGCCAGCGAGCGCTGTGGACGGCGCAGATTTGGCGGGCTGCTGTTACTGCTGCTGCCGCTGCTACCACCACGGAGCGAGCCCGACTCCTCCTGCCCGAGTCGCGCCGTGCGAGTGCTGATGGGGCGCTGCCGAGTCCGGCCTGAGCTTGGCGGCTGCTAGAGCGTGAGGGCCGGGAGGCTGAGGAAGGAGCGGCGGCGGTGGCGGGGTTGCAGCCCAGCCGGGCTCGCACAGCATGGGTAAGGCGGGAGAGGAGGGAGCCTTCGCTCCATTGCTCCGATGGATTGACCTTTCCTTCCTGGCTTTGGGGCGGGGGCGGTTCGTCCCTGCGTTCCTTCACCTCCGCAGCCCTCACTCAGGACTGGCGTGGCGGTGGTGGAGGACGACCACAGGAACCCGTAAAACGTTACGCTGGTCTCTTCCCTCCCTCCGTTGAGCATTCTTGACTGGTTTCGACCTCTTCCCCCAAGCCAGACCCAAATAGGATGAGGGAAAGTGGCTTTTTTTTTGCGGTTCACCCCTCCTCCAGCATCAAAGGTTTCAACTAGTCCCTGGGCGCTAACGCTGGCGGACTCGCATATTTTCTCATCCTGGAAGACTCCAGAGTATCCAATTAGTCATAATTACGCGAACAGGTAGGATAAGGGACAGGAAGTTTGAATGGGCTTCCTCCCAAATTAAGGCTAGAAAACTCTAGTTGACTTCCTGGTTCTTCTAAACTTTTTCCTATATTTAGAAAATATGTAGGAACTTCTATATCCTACTGACAGCTATTGATTTTATTTACCTTGGAAAGTGATGGGAAAGGAAACACTCATTTATTCAGGTGAGCGTGCTTTAATATTATGGCTTGGTTTTTGTTTCAGGTGGAAGCATGTTTGAACTAGTGAAAATCTGTTGCTGTTTTGCAAGGCACTGTGTTTGAGAGTCTCTAGATTTTTGTTGGATTACAGTTCAGACATTGTGTACGTTTGCCTTACTTCTGTGCTACGCCGATCAGTGTTATGATAAGTTGTACTCCTGAGTATATTAAGAGTGATAGGCTTTTATGTATTGGGTTTTTTTGTATCGGTTTCTTTAAAATAAAGTGAAAGAAGATTGCTCATTTTTTTCCTGCAAGTCATATACAGCCTGAAAATATATGTGCTTCTCTAAAAATACCGTATAATCTTAATTTATCCAGTGTGACTATTCCTGAGTATATGGTGTTTTGATTGTGGAAATCATTGCCAGAAATATAGCACCTCCCCTCTCCATGTTGAGGAATATACACTGTGTAAGTTGCTAAGTAATGCATGCATTTCAACGTTAATAAAAACAAAAAGTATACACAATTGAAACAAGAATAATATATCTCTGGGAAGATCTGCAACGGACCAGATGGATTTGTAACTTTATTTTTATTTGTGGGAAATAAAATTCTATGTAGATATTTTTTCTGATGGAGAATGAAAGATACAATACATTTACAGGAGAATCTGGATATTTTTTTGAAAACAAAGTACCGGTACTTGATTTATTGCTACATAACAAAAACCAACTCTTATAATTGGAGGAAGTGGTAGTGGCTGCTAAAACCTAAATCCTGTTTTGGTTATTAATTAACACTTGCTTCAGGGCTACTTTTAAAGTTGTTTTCTCTGGAAAAATTATGTAATGTTGCTTGATAATATTTCAGGAAAGGTTTTTTTATTCCCAGTTAGGAATGACATGTGGTTGCCTATGGACTTTACTTCAAACGTGATTGTTTATAAATTGGTATTGGTGAAGCAAAACCTAAATTTTTTATGATAAATTCTATAGATATTTATTTAGTGCAACAGTAGTAGTATTAAATGTGTAAATGCTGATAGTTACATGCTGTTTCTTGAAGGGTTTTTTTTGCATGCAAATATACTCTTCTCTGTTTAATAATGCACACATATATTTTGGCTAGTTTCTCATATATTCAGTGTATTTCTTGACGATCTATTGTATGTATTGTTTGTAAAGACAGAAGTTCCAATCCAAAAGTATTCATATGTAGGGCTGCCTAGTGTTACAATCCATATATGGCTAAGATACTTGGTTCAGACAAACCAAATCCTCCATCGTGATCATTCTTGTATAATATCCTGTATAATTAGATGGCGTTGAATATATAAAGTATGCTTCCATACACGGAAAGGAAAACATTCTGTAAATATATACTGATGTGGAAGTGCTTTCAAAATGCACTTAAGCTTGTTTATCTGGTCTCAAAATTAACTTATCCTGCCTTATTTGAAATTGAGTAACATCTGGCTCTTACACTTTCTTCAGTATCTTAAATATGATCATTATTTTGATAGAACACAAAATGAAAAACACTATTCATTATACATAATAACTTGAAAGTCCTCCTACTATGCTTCATGTAGTAGCATGAATTGATAAATTTGATAAGAAAGATACCAGTACACTTAAACATAAAAGTTGAGGGAACAACAAGGTAAATCCTTTACCCTCCATGGCAAAGACTAGGATAGATGGTTTGGGATAGTGGTGATCTATTTTTCATTCAAGTATTAAGTATATATATGTTTTACAATTATTGATTTTAAGGAAGGAAGATGTGTTCACCACTGTAAGGTTGTTCTATGTCACAGATCTTATCCAAAGCCACTGCTAGAAAATTAACCGTAGTAGAATACATGTCTACTATTTTTATGAATTTTAACTGGAACCTTTCAGATGGCCATTCAACTCACACTCTTCCAATGCTAGAACCCCCTTAATGCTCATCAAGTAATGATAAGTTCCATTCTACTGAATTCAACCCACTACTTAAGCCTGTCTAAATCTTTCTGTCTTCTCCCAGTTTTGTGTTTAAGACCATGTTAATTTTTTAGAGTTTTTAATATGTTGGGCTTTTTAATGCACTGATACTAATTCAAACCTCTAAATCTATGCTAAGTAATGCTGATTTTTACTTTTTATAAAATCATTGAAATACGATAAATGGGTTTCTTTTAGTTACAAAGGAAATTGGTCCCCCATTTTTCCAAATGGTTTTTGGCCACAAAGCAGAAGGATGGAAGTCCTAAAACGTTTTCTTGCAGAAGCTTTTGGGCCTTTCACACTCTAGCTGCTACCACAATGAAAGGGTTGACCAGTGATTTTCTGAAGAAAAAGTTCCTCTCCTTTATTTACCTGGATGTCCTCCAGATTCCTGGAAATTCCGAACTTTAATTAGAGGACATGGAAAACAGTAATAGTCCTATGTTTTTCATATTTTAAAGGGATCAAACCTTGTTTTATTTCCATCAGAAGGATGGACTAGAGAATTTTATTATTGTAAATGACCCAATAATATCTCCCATGTGGGGATGTGGATTGGCAATCTTGTCATGAGAGTCTGGCTAGCAGACTACATTATCAGTGCTAATAACTATCTTATTTATTAACGTGTATACCAGAGTTCAGTCATATATGTATATATTAAATATAAGATACAGTGATAATGAAGTAGAAGTTTAGAACATAAGGAGACAAAACACTGGATTTGCAAAATAGGTTAACTTCCTCTGACAATGTCAAAAGGGGTTCCTGAAGAAAGGTATTCAGGAGAATGATCAAGAGCTGTGGTATCACCAGTGTTTAGACTTGCTATCTTCAAAAAGAATGTCAGAATGGATTTCTGATCTCAAAAATATAGACAAGTGCATATAGGCATCGGCTTAATAGAACATTATAGACAGTTCCAATTCATTGTAGGCCACAAACAGGCTAACTGCAGTTCCTGAACTATCTTTACAATTAGTTTCACGTATCATCATTAGCTTTGGACAATTCTAATGCTCAAATATGAATAATAATCAGGAGTTCTGGGAAATTTTTAATCTAGCAAGTTCTGCAACCATGTTTATACAATGTTGTAAAGTTCTGGTGATAGAAAATTGTTTTACATTTTAATGATTTTTTTTGTCCCTAATCTTTCAGGTTTTCATGGAACCTTAGTATTCCATAGAACAATTATTGCAACGCGCTCTACATGGGGCTACCCTTGAAAAGTGTTTGGAGACTACAGTTGGTCCAGAATGCAGCTGCG
>JANHZT010009070.1:38124-48304 GCA_032468215.1 Stegonotus admiraltiensis | reverse complement strand
CAGCCAAGCTGTCTCAGGAATTCTGGGAGTTGAAGTCCACAGGTTGTAAAAGGGCCACAGTTGCCCACCCCTGCTCTAGGCAATGCAACCATAGAATAAAAATCACCTGAGCACACCTGACATGTTCCATCAGTCCCAGCTGCAAATTGCCCATTGTTTAAGGATTAAATGATGTGACTAAAACTTCCTGTCAACTTCCCTATTGACGATGCTTGTTGGAAGTGGGCTGTTAAGGTTACAGTAGCCAATCACTTGATATTTATAATTGTAAATGCACATTGGTTGTTCAGTGATTAAATTGCAGTGATGACCACAAGGATGCTTGCAATACCATAACTGCAACTTCGAGGACACGTTTGAAGTCAGTGCCATCATAACTTAAAACAGTTGCTATCTATATTCTAACCATAAAAGACTGGTTCTTTTCTTACTGTTAATTATTTCTGATTTTGATTCTTCTTATAGTGCAGTGCTATGCATACATACCAAGGAGGAAATTTCATTCAATTCAGTGATTAATTTCAGTCTATGAGGAACATTAAATTTGGTCAGCTATTTGAAATAGGAATTTTAAGTTTTAAATTGAGATGTAAATACTGTTTTAGAGTAATTTTGCTGGTGTGTATCTGTGAGTCCTTGTTGGCTCATGGCAACTGCCTGGAGAAGTCCCTGCAGTTTTCTTGGCAAGATTTTTGGAAGTAGTTTGCCATTGCCTATTTCCTAGGGATGAGAGAGAGAGATTGACTGGGCCTGATGTCACTTTGATGGTTTTGTGCCTAAGATGAGACCTAAACTGGTGGTGCTTTTACAACAAAGCTGTTTTTTTTTATAGATTCCTTAGACACTTAACCACAACACCAAATTGGCTCTCTTTAAACTGTTATGATTCATCTCTTTTTGATTTGGGGATGTTTTTTCTCTTCAATCTTCATATTGTTTCTTGTTCTCTTTCACATAAATTCAAAGTACCAAATCTGTTCCTCACATTGATTTTATAGTCTGATTATATACTGTCTCTAAGTCATATCTTCCTGGCATACCTAGTTTTTCAATTTTCTAAGTTATCTGACACCAATAATTTGTGGTCTCCTCTGCAGTCTACACTGGACAGCACCCTGGCTGACTTGATCACATTTTTCTATTTTCTGTTTCCAATTACTTGATCCAACCTTGTCCATATAAGTAGTGCCCAGTTCCAAAATAACTAGAGCACCATATAAACACTGTTGGCATTAACAAAATCACAATAAGTTAATTGTAAAAGGTAGCTTTACTTGGAACAGCTTCCATCCTGCAATACCTTTAACACCATCAGGCAACAACATCTACCTACCTTGGGTTCTTGGGAAGGACTTGATAGGTAGGATAAAAATGCCAAATCAAGTCTAAACACTTGGCTGACTGTGTGACAAATCATAACAGTAATAATAACTTGTTCAAGACAGCCAGAAAATATTTTCAGATTGTACCTATCTTCTGTTGGTTTGCCAGCTAATTAACTAGCAGTTTATGTTGGGTTATATTAAGGAATTGATATAGTAACATATTTTTTATATTATGAATTTTAAAAAGCTATGATAGGGCTGAGATGAAAGTTTTCAGTCATTAAAAAAAAATCAAAAGGACTTCGAATGACTGAAGATCTTCTTTTGCTTATACCTGCTTGAGTGCAGTAGCATAAATTAAAGAACCCCTTCTTGAAATGTTAGGGTAGCCAAGTTCTTTGGGAGGTTTGCAGCTGTTCCCAGGTTGTTCTATATGTACACATAGCCACTTGATTTTATGGATGATCTTCGTATACCTGGTACCTGTAAATGCACATGCAGTTTCAAAGCAGTCACTTGACTTCCAGAAGATAAGATTGTTTTAACTTCAAGGAGTGTTTTGCTGCGCTAATATACTTTGCAAAGCAACCTTACTGAATGCTTTGTGTAGCTCTTCTGAAAGCCCTGGGTTCATTTTCACTTTATATTTTTTAAAATGTAATTTTTTTTACATTTGTATAGGTTTTATTCAACTAAACTGACTTTTTCTTTCCTTACCACAGTTGAATATGTTGTGGAATATAATTACGATGCTGTACATGATGATGAGCTAACCATTCGAGTTGGTGAAATCATAAGGAATGTAAAAAAGCTTGAAGAGGAAGGATGGCTAGAAGGAGAACTAAATGGGAAAAGGGGCATGTTCCCTGATAACTTTGTTAAGGTAAGCATTCATTCTTCATTAAAGTTGTTGGTTAGCTTTATTTATTATATCTATATTAAGAGCCGAGGTGGTGCAATGGTTAGAATGCAGTTCTGCAGGCTACTTCTGCTTACTGCCAGCTGCCCACAGTTCGGCAGTTCAATTCTGAGTGACAAGTTTGACTCAGCCTTCCATCCTTCTGAGGTCAGTAAAATGAGGACCCAGATTGTTGGGGGCAATATGCTGACTCTGTAAACCGCTTAGAGAGGGCTGAAAAACACTGTGAAGTGGTATATAAGTCTAAGTGCTATTGCTATCCTGGTGAGAATTTAGCGTAGAGATCAGAAATAATCAGAAAAGGGTATTTGAAGAGTGGTGTAGCGTAGCATATTTACATAAGATATTTCAGTGTACTTTTTTTATCCTGCCTTTATTATTTTTATAAATAAGGCTGAACATACCTAATAGTCCCTTCTCCTCCTATTTTCCATGGAGCAACAACCTCGTGAGGTGGGTTGGGCTGAGAAGTGAGTAGCTGACCCAAAGTCACTTAGCCGGCTTTCATGCCTAAGGCAGGATTGATGGCATTTCCTTTCGTTAATATTTCTGTAGTGAGTAATCACTACATCCTTTCTATTTGTAGATGCTAGTTGTGCTTTGAACTGCTAGTAAAATAGTAGGTATTCAATTTGTGCTAATTTGGTCGTGATAAAAATAATGTACTTGCCTTCAGTGGCCTTACATGTCTAGTCATGACCTTCCCATCTGAAATACTTAATAGATTGCAGGAAATTAAACATCAATATGTCCTGATAGGTAATAAAGAAAAGTAATATGTTTTACTAGTGGATACTGATAGGATTTCACTGATAGGCAAAAATCATTTTTAAAATTTGATTTTCTGGAGCAAAACTAGAAACATACCCAGATATTTCCTAATATTATTTATTTATCTTTTCATAAATATTAAAAAGTCCAGTGCTTCCATAATTTTAAGCCAGGAAACATGACTTAAGATTCAGGCTTCTTTGCACATATAGCATTCAAAATATGAACACAGTCATCCTGTTCACATAAATATTGAAAATATTGAAATAGGAGCAACTAGGAACAAACTACTGTATAATAATGTAATTATTCATTACATTATCTAAAAGTAGTGTAATGAATAATTTAAAAACCAGTGATATCACAGCAAGAAAACTCATGTGCAAAATAATGATCATTTACAGCTGAGGAGGACTCAATTCTCAGTCATGCTTTAAAAACTTGTGAAGGAAACCATGTTGTAATGGCCTTTCTAACTGCCAATAGACCAAACCTGAGCCCTCAGTTCTTAGTCTTATTAGATGGGCAGATACCACTGAGATCAGGTCATCCCAAAACTTTAAAAGTGACAAAACAATATATTAAACGTACCCAGAAACCAACCAGTAATAGTGCACCTTTTAGAGTTAGAGGTGTTAATTCACATAGAATAAATTCTTTGTATTACAAATGTTTCACAAGCAAAATTATGCTTTTTACCTGTATAGTCCAGAATTTATCAATCTTACCTAGCCAAAGAATCCCTCCCTGTCTTCCGAATTCCAACGATCTTGTGTATCATGACAGTAAGAACCATAAAATAAAAATTCATTTAAAATACAATATTCTGCTTTTATTACTGGTTCTAAAATAGAATTAATTACTATTAATTACTAAATTAATAGTAATTATGTCTTTTTTTAAAGGAATCCTCAGACTGTTCTAATCTGGATTAATTAGATGTGGGAATCTTGAGGGTATCAAGAGCACATTATTAAAAATAATAATTTATTAAATGTATACAGTATGCCATCCAACTCCCAAGGACTCTGGGTAGTTAGCACCAATATAAAACAGGTGAATAATTAAGTATTCCAGTATTTTCCCCATGAAATATTCCATTGTTAGATCAAATGATATTCATGGCCAGGACATGAACTATATTAGGATTTGACAGATGCTTTGGATAAAGCATGAGCAGAGTCACCATTTTGTACCTAATACATCCTTGATGAAATCAAGTAATTTAACCAAAATAGAGCATTGCAACCCCTTCCAAATTTCTATCTGAAGAAATTTGAAGTTAGCATGCATTTGTGAATCTGGATTTATGTTATTGCAGCGCAACCTCTATTAACTGAGGAGGCAGATCCTCAGAGCTGCACAGAAACCCTTTTTAGTCCTTTTCCATCCTTGAGGCAATAGAATGCATTTGTAGCACATGGCAAAACTGTGTCCGGAGCACTTGATCATGCTGTATAGGAAGGTGCCCTTAGCGTCCTCTGCAGGCCCCAACCTTGCCTGTGTTTGCACACAATGGAAGCCATGATTTAGCAACTGCAGTGACTGGGTCACACAGCACTGATTGGAAGGACGGCAAATATAACTCCTTTTATACTAATGTGGGTTAAATAGCAGCACCAAAGAAGACTAGGCAAACATTTTGGTTGAATTAACTTTTTTTAAAAAAAAATTCTTATAATTCTTTAATAATCCTATTATACTCACAGATCCTAAATTCATAGACATAAAAAGCATGTAAAACCTATCTCTAGGTTTTACAGGAAAAGAGATGAGAAAAGATCTGAGAAGTGTAAATAGCAGGTTCCTCACTGACGATGGACATTATTAATTTTGTAAAGTATTTTTGGAAAAGGGTAATGGCCAGTACCATAAAGCTGCAGATATTTTCTTAGGTGAACTGTACCACTGAGTACAAAGGGATAATAACTTTTGTGTGGGGTGGAGGATTGTTGATCTTCCTTCACAGGTATAAAAGTAGGTATTGCTACAAGCGTAGGCAAACCAGGAAATGTTTGCTTAGTTAATATTTGAACTTTGGCCACTGCAACAACTAGGTAAAAAATTCTGTAACATATACACCTGGGTGTGTTGAAGCAAATATGTCTTTAGAGCCAGTAAGTTCTTTTTTAAAAATTTCTTGCTAGAAGTTCCTAAACCTAGTTAAATCATGATGTTTTTATTTTTAAAATGATTTAGGGGATTATGTAATGTCACGGCATTGCCTAAAGGACTGTTTGCAAATAATATATTTTTTCAGACTCAGACAGCTGTTTATTTTTCATAAACTTTATTTATTTGGATTTAGATAAAGTTTTAGTTGGGATATGGATTTAGATATTGCTTCCATTTTATGGGCTTTAATGAATTTAGCAAGGTAAAGTTAAGCTGCAGAATTTACTTATTGATTTCATTGTGCATTTGTTTTTTAGCCTTGCTGAAAGGAGAAAACAAAGTAAGCAATTTTTAAGATGTTTTCAAATAAAAGTCAGCTCTTTTGAAAAAAAACCTGACCAACTCTCTAACTGTTGTTAAGGCTGAAACAAACAGAATGCTTTATTTTCTTTTGCATCCAGTTATTTAAATCAGCTTCCTTGTGGTAACTGCTGGGAAACTCTTGTTTTTGGTGAGGAATTTTTAATTGTATTGTTGATAACTGAAATAATAATTAATTATAATTTCTAAATTATTTGTATTCCTATATTAGAGGTTTTTTAACTCTTCCTGAGTTTTAATGAAAGGCATTGATGATGGGTTTGCTGGTTTCTAATGCACAAAGTACCGGTAATAGAATCCATACTGTGAATCAGTGTTTTATGTAGGTGATACTGGCAATTGTGATGCAGTCCATAGGTAACAATATTAATTTAAAACAACGCAGAGGAAATATTCAAACGTTTTCTGCTAAACTGCTTACATGCTTGTACCAGGATAACCTTAAATTGTTTTTACCTACTGTTTGGTATTTGTTACATTGCTAATGTAATGGTAGCTTCAGTTTTAATAATCTGACTTGAATGTCACGTAAGGATATAAATAGTACACAGAAATGTATAGCTTGATACGGGGGAAGCATTTCCTATCAGGAAACTCAGATTGTTTATGCAGCCAAAAGAGTAATGCAAAAATATTTGGGAAAGTACTTGCAAATGCTACAATCAGAACTGAGCATGTATTGTTCAGTGACTAAAGAATATTGAATAAGGGTCAAAAAATGGAAAATTAAGAGGAAATGGAACGGAATGCAGTGGAAAGTAGTAGAATGGAATACAGTACTTCGAATTATAAGAAGAACTCCAGACGCAGATTTCACTTTCTGTTCAGATAAGGGATCATGTTGTTTTGCTACAGTTAGGTTGTTACTGAACTGGAAAAAAAAGTAATATTGTAAAAAAGAAATGAAAAGAGGAGAGGCTTTCCCTCCCCTCTGATTTTACAGGTAGTCCTCTATTTACAACCATTCATTTAGTGACCATTAAAAGTCACAACAGTACTGAAAAAAGTGATTCTACACTTGATCTTAGCCAAAAGGCTGAGAAACAATCACTCCTCCTTATTTATTACTGAATGTTCTGGATTTTCAAAAACTTTTCACACTTATGATCATTGCAGCATCCGCATGGTCATATGATCAAAATTCAGCTGCTTGGCAACTAGTTCATATTTATGACAGTTGCAGTGTCCTAGGGTCATGTGATTTTTACAGTCTTCTGACAAGCAAGTCAATGGAATCCAGATTCACTTGAGAACTGGGTTACTAACTTAACACCTTCAGTCAGGGATGTCAAACTCAAGGCCTGGGGGCCGGATCAGGCCCTTGGGGTGCTTAGATCTGGCCTGCAGGGCCACCCTGGAAACGAGGGCGAAGGACTGGTCCGCGGTGCCTCTGCCAGCGAAAACAGAGCTTGCAAGGGCCATGGGTGGCCCTCCTGAGCTCCGTTTTTGCTGGCGAAGGGTTGCAGGAGGCCGTTACAGGTGAAAATGGAAGCTGGCAGAGCACTCGGGCTACGACAGGTGCCCCCAACACGAGTGATGTTGAGCTGGCCATGCCCACCCTGGCCTCCTGAGGTCAAACACAACCCTGATGTGGCCCTCAATGAAATCATGTTTGACACTCCTGCCTTCAGTGATTCCCTTAACAATTGTGGCAAGACAGGTCATAAAATGGAACAAAACTCACTGAACACCTGTCTCACCTAGCAACTGAAATTTTGGACTCAATTGTGGTTGTAAGTTGAATACTACCTGTATTATTTGAATAGGCCTTTGAGGTTGCCATAAAATAGACAGCGTCACTGCCAGATGGATTTGTAACTGGCTGATACACTTCACTCAATGTGTAGTCCTTAATGGATCTACATCTATATGGATGGAAGTAAGCAGTGGGGTTCCCAAATGTTTTGCCTTAGGCTCAGTACTCTTTAATATATTTATAAACAATTTAGATGAGGGAATAGAAGGGGAATTCATCAGATTTGCAGATGACACCAAGCTGGCAGGAATAGCCAGCACCCCAGAAGATAAGCTCAAGATCCACTTGGATCTTGGCAGATTTGAACACTGGGAACCTAACTAATAAAATAAAATTCAATCTAGAGAAAAGAAAAGTTTTACACTTAGGCAAGAAAAACCAAATGGACAGGTATAGAATAGGTGGAACCTGGCTCATTAGCTGCAACTGTGAGAGGGATCTAGGAGTCCTAGGAGACAGCCACTTAAATATGAGCAGGCTATATACTACAGCCACTAAAAAAGCCAATGCAGTCCTAGGCTGCATTAACAGAATAATTGCCTTGATAAGACCACACTTGAATTATTGCATCCAGTTTTGGTCGCCACAATATAAAAAAAGATGTTGAGACTCTGTAAAGAGTGCAGAGAAAAGCAACAGAGATGATTAGGAGACTGGAGGATAAAACATATAAAGAACGGTTACAGGAATTGAATATGTCTAGCCTAGTGAGAAGGGGTAGGGGTGACATGATAGCAGTGTTTCAGTATTTGAGGGGTTGCCACAAAGAAGGGGGGTCAACTTATTTTCCAAAGCACCAGAAGGCAAGACAAGAAACAATGGATGGAAACTAACCAAGGAGAGAAGCAACCTGGAACTAAGGAGAAATTAACAGTGAGAACAATTAACCAGTGGAACAGCTTGCCTCCAAAAGTTGTGGGTGCTCCATCACTGGAGGTTTCTAAGAAGAGATTGGACAGCCATTTATCCAGAATGGTACAGAGTTTCCTACTTGAGCAGGGGGTTGGACTAGAAGACCTCCAAGATCCCTTGCAACTCAGTCTGTTATTCTATCTAACTCAGTCTGCTATTCTATCTACACAGTGTGGGTGAGGACTTGGGCTTCCCTCGCTCAAGTCACATCACTCCAGCCAGTGACAGGAGACAAGCTTACCTTACTCTTACCAAGAGGCAATAGCATAAAGAAATTAAGAGTGCATTATGATTTGTGCTTTGACATTGTATCAACATATTTATCATAGTGGGCTGTTATTGCATAGCTTTCTTTTTATGTGGCGAGAATTGGCAACTCCTCATGGTATAAAGTTATGTGTATTGAAAGGCATCTCAAGACTGTCTTTGAAATAAAACCACAAGGATTACTTAGCTACCTAATTGCCATTTGTTGGAGAATGGAAATGAGAAGTTCCAGGAATAATATTTTTTTCCTGCTGGCATAGAAATGACTTTCTTCCACAGGTTAAATGTTATTCAGCCTGCTACAAGTTTTCCATATTTTTGGGCATAATAAAACTTTTTGTCAAATAGAAATCAAGAACTCTTGAAATTTTCTTAATATGCTTAAAATAGTTAATATGAAATTAAATTTTAAGAGCTTAATTAATACTTTATCTAGTTTGCTAGTATCTAGTATGTTGGTTATAGCGTATCTTGTGAAAGTGATGGGGATGTAAATGTCTTATTTTGATTATTTGGAAAGAGTTTGAGCCAGGGAATCCTGAGTAAGTGGACAAGATCCTTGCTCTACCACCTGTGGATTCTGGATTCATGTTCTTCCTGGCTGGTTAAGGATTCCAAGGAGATGGCATGTGAATGGTTCCAAGCAGTAGTTAATTCTCATTATGGGATGGGGGTGTTCTCCCTGCTTGGATGGGAGTAGTGGTGCGCCCCTTTCTTAAGAGACCATCCTTGAACCCAAGATCAATGGATAATTTTTGTCCTCTCTCCAGCGTTTCATTTTCTGGGAAACCAGCAAGAACTTTACTTGCCTAACAACTAGGACTCAGTTAATGGTGGCAGCTGAGACCAAGATTGCCATCACTAAGCAATGCAGTCAAGCTTTATGACTGCATCACTTAATGATGGGAATTCCAGTGCCAAAGCTGAGGACTATCTGTAATCACAATTTAGGCCAAGTTGAGATAGTATTGGTGGTGTGTGCAGATGACTTCTGGAAAGGTCAGACTTGGGCTGGTACATCTATCCTGATCTTTCTGGATCTCTCAGCAGCACTATTTGCTAAGGTAAGGTTGGAGCCACAAATATATGGGAAAGAGCTTTGGGGGTGGCAGGGCAAGATGTAGTTTTTTGCTGCTAATATTATTGCCTCTTTTTGAGTGGTGCTCTGGCCTAGAGGTGAAGATGCTCACCTTCCACTGGGCTAAATTTCTTCTGCTCAACCTTTTTAGGTGTGTGCCTGTTAAATGTGCTCATTTTTGCAATTTATATTTGTATGGCAAGAAAATGACATTAAACAAATTACATTTATTTTCCTATGAACCAGACAGTTAACATGGGCAATTAATTTCTCATTTTATATTTACCAGGAAGTTAAAAGAGAAACTGAATCTAAAGAAGATGGTTTGCCAGTCAAAAGAGAAAGGCATGGAAATGTGGCCAACCTTGTTCAGCGTATGAGTACTTATGGGCTTCCAACCGGAGCATTCCAGCCTCAGGGTAAAGGCTTCAGAAGAAGTATGTATTGTAGTTGATTTCTCCAGTACAGTACTTTTTAAAAGATATCTATATTCCTGAAATCACAAAGGAGTGGAGAGAGGCTTAATTTCAGCGGTGAAATGTAAAATTTGTTACTACCGGTTCTGTGGGCGTGGTGGTGGGGTAATGTGACTGGGTGGGTGTGGCCAACTTTTTTTTTTAACTTTTCAAAGCATTTTTTCTGCAAATGCAAAAAAA
>JANHZT010009066.1:14547-26106 GCA_032468215.1 Stegonotus admiraltiensis | reverse complement strand
CTGTCTTAGGAATTCTGGGAGTTGAAGTCCACAGGGTGTGAAAGAGCCAAGTTTGCCTACCACTGAGCTAGTGCAATTTCACCAAAGTATTAGATCTGAAAAGTTAGGTAGGATGAGTAAACTTCTCACAGAGTGCACATGTGTATAAAACTAGGTTTGTTCTATGTTCTTTTTTTTCTTTTTTAAAGTAAAAATACTGAAAAATTTATTAGAGGGACAAACCTGGATAGGACAGATCTCTTTATTGCTGGACAGCCATGGTATAAAGTCTCCTGCTTGAGCAGGGGACTGGACTAGAAGATCTCCAATGTCCTTTCCAGCTGTGTTCTGATTCTGATTCTGGATGCAACAGTGAAAATAGCTGCAATATGAAACTGAGTGTTCCATCTTATTCAATCTTAGTTTGCTTTGAGGTAGGCACATGAGGCTAACAGACTGACTTAACTAAAGGAAACAAACTCATTCTTAAAGTGGACAAATTTCATAGACATATATATTCTATTGTACAGAACAGATGAGAATGTTTGGTTCATGGAACCCTAAGAGCCACACTATTTTGAATGTGAGCGATGCTCTGCCTAACAGAAATAAACATTATTTATTGTAATACTTTTGGGGGGGTCTGTTCAGCAATGTCCAGTTCTTGGAAACTGCCTGGACAAATCCCTGCAGTTTTCATGGCAACTTTTTTCAGAAGTGGTTTGCCCTTAACAGAACCAGAGGAAGAATGGAGTGAACTTAAAAAAAGTTGTTAAAGATGAATATGAAAAAGGATTGCCTAAAATTGGGAAACATAAAGCAAACTGAATGTCAGAACAAACCATAGAAATTGCCAAGAAGAGAAGTGAAAGCCAAGAAAAACAAACATCTCAGAATCTTAACAAGGGGTTTCAGAGAGCTGTTAGAAGAGACAAGAAGCAGTATTACAACAATATCAGTAAATACACTGAAGGTGGAAGCAGTCATAGAAAAACAAGGAAAATATTTTTAAAAATCTGTTGAGTCGAGAAGCAAGTTCCAATCTTGGAAATGATATCAAAGGAGACCAATTGATAGATAATGATCAATTCAAAGGAGAACAAACCAAAATGGAAGGTGCATACTGAAATACTGTACAACAGTAACTTAGATGATATTTCCTACTTATGAGAACTTCTAGTACAGAAGATGAAATTATATCTGCACTCCAGTGATCACCAAGGCTACAGGAATTGATAGGAATACCCACTGAAATATGACAAGCAGCAGCAGAAGAGTCAGTAAAGTTTCTAAGCAAGCTATGCCAGCAAATTTGGAGAATGACATAGTGGCTGAGAGACTGAAAGAGGTCAATCTACATTCCAATATGAGAGAGAGAGACAGACTTAACAGAGAGTGCAACTAAACTATCATACAATATCCTTAATCTGACACGCTAGCAAAATAATACTTGGGATCATCCAATGCAGATTAGAGCTCTGCATGGAAAAAGAGACACCAGATGTTCAAGCTGTGTTTAGAAAAGGCCGAGAAATATAAGTCATTATTGCTGATGCACACTGGATAATTGAAAAAGCCAAAGAATGCCCCAAAGAAGACACTATGTGCTTCATTGATTATAAATGCTCATAGTTTCAATGGATCAAGTTGGTAATTACCAGAATAGCAGAAAGCACAGAGGTGAATTAATTTCCTCCTGCTGAGACTTGATGGGAAAACCCTTCTTGCAGCTTGATATATGCACAGAGGAAATCCTCCACTAGCATCTCTGGAGAATTTGCCCAAGAAGCAGCAGCATCTGCAGAGAATGGATTGTCTTCAGACATGAAGCTGTGGAGGAGTAAGCTAAATTTCTCCTTCCCACAATCCCAACTATTACCAAGGCCCTTCTCTAATTGGGTGCTACTCACAATACAATCTTCCAGCCATAATTAATCATAGGTAATTTGAACCAGAATCAGAACCAGTTCAATAAACATGTACTGTCCACACTGCATCAGTTTCTTTTCCAATGCATTCTACTGTTGTCCCTGGCTCTCCATCAGTCTCATATCTTGGTTACAAGGTTTCTTAACTATGCTGTGGGAGTGGAACAGATATAGTGAATATTCTCAATAATCCCAATATGTGTTAGTCCATAAATTCCATCTTTCCCAGCAGGCATGAGAACGATGGATATTGGGAACCTATATCCAGGAAACATTGGATCTTCAGAATGGTAACCTAAACTGGGCAATTCAATTTCGACTGCAATCAGTCACAAAGTCAGTAAATCATATTTTCATCTACTTGATATCCTTCTGACCTATCCTCATAATACAAATCTTGAAATAAAACCAATGAAACATGAAACCAATCAATCCCTATCTTTTTCTTGTTGGCTGAGACAAATTAGATGTTATGTGTTACATCTCTTTGTTACTGTACTGTATTCAGTTGAACAAAGATATGGAACTAGGATCTTGATTTCCTTGTTCTGAAAAGATACAACAGGGCAATAAAGGAACTGGGGGCAAAAGGACCATAATACCACTTTGCATTCAAGTTTCTAACTTTTTAAGACCAACAAAACCTCTTATGTCTTTTGCGCTTCACATATGACATTTTGAGTACCTTACCGGAAGAAAGAGGCGTTGGGCAGCACATGGCTTGAACAATTTTCTCCACTCTTCAGCATTTCCAACTGAGAAGGAGATTGGATAGACATTGTATTCAAACTTCTTTGAGAAAGAGGTAGGCCATTCGTCTAACTGCAAAGCACAAGAAGGAAAGGGAGAATTAGCATTACAGGGAGGGTGCCTTTTTGGGAGCAGAAATGCTATTCAAACATCTTCAACTAATATCATGTACTAACTAAGGCTGAGCTTTACTGAGAGCTTAGGAGCAGAAGTTCAGCCACCATTAACTCACGGCTGACAGAGCTTTCTAGGATAATCTGTAACCTTTTAAACAAATCTGAGGCTTAGCGGTTGTTTTTAAACAAAGAAATCACTGAAAGAGACTCACTTTCTTCTCAAACTCTGGCTTCAGGGAATCCTCAGCAAAAATATGAAATTTGAGCTTCTTGTTGCTAAAGAGAACTGCTGATTTCAGCATGTTGAGAGTTTCTAGCAGCCGGTCGCCACATGCTACAACTGCAAGATGCATCCATTGCACCGAAGAAAACTGGGCTGCAGAATGCTTTTGGTCCTTTGGTCTCCTAAAAGTAATTGTTTAAAAATGTACATGAATCATAATCAACATTTTAGAGGTACCACGATAAAAGAAATATACATTAGAAGAGGTTTCCACCACTTATTTTCATTAGGTGACTGAACCAACATGTGGTTAAGATAAGATCTTCCTCAATTGCTTTCTATCAAATTTACTTGGGGTGCTTTTATATGGAGGGAATTCCACATAGCAGAGTCAACAAAAATTACTGCTGTGGAGTAAAATCTGGATAGTTTCAGTTGTTTCAGAAAACAATCACAAGTGAGACACAAAAATGGCTCTAACATCAGACCAGCAGCCATGCTAATTATGGAGATACATTTGCAAACATGCCAAAGGCCTCACTTAAATGGTTTCCCCCCCCCACAGATTTTAATCATTCTGCCTTTTTGTATAAGCCTGAATTACTGATATAACCGCTTAGCAATAAATGCAGCTCCCTGTTTAACACCATGTTGACCACAAATTCAAAGGTCTTCTGAAATGTCCAGAATTGACATGCAGATAGAAATGGTTTATTTAGAATAATGTTATTAATCTGAAAACATGGCTCTCAGCACAGAATCCTGGCTCCTGTAGTGTAAAATACCAATGGTGTTCAGATTATTTCATCGGTAAAAAGTGCCCATGTTTTTTCACCAAGAAATTAAAATGTCTAGTAATAACTGCTGTTCCATATTGTAGCATAAATCTATTTGTGCCTTAAGGGACATTAGATTTCAGCACCTCACTAGTTCAGCAATGCAATATATTTAATTAATTGCTTAAAAGTCCATAGGCTTTTGTCTTAATTAAACCTCTATTTTTGCAATGGATAAATAATGGCACAAGGCATTTATGCAAATAGTATTTACTTTCCAGCCAATTACTGAAAAGCCTACTGAATTATTAAAGTGTATAATTGGTTGCTTCTGGTTTGTATGCTCTTTCTTTTCCTCTATTATGCCTTTTGCCCACTTCTTTTAGGCTTGTTCTTAATTGTGTCAGTAAATCAAGCTCTATACCAAAAATGCAACACTGAGGTGGCCGTTGCCTATGCATTCCCGTTAAAGCATGAAAACCCCTAAAAGTCCAGTGTGCCTATGACTCTTTAACCAGGAACATTAATTTTATGCAGAAGATGACGCCTAGCCTTGGTTCTTGGAAACATCAGGGTGTCTTGGATGCCAACCCAATCCTAAGTGATGATCAGCAGCGGAAGAACAGAGGCTCCATTACACTAACAATTAAAAACACCATATTAAAAATATGATAGTAAAACAATACATGTGTAATTAGCAGTCAAAACAAAACAAAACCCCCAACATCAACGCAATATAGCCATTGCACAGGCTCTGCTACACTCAGATTCCCAAGTCCAGTCAACAAACCATATCCATAAGATCTTGCAAATTCAGTTATCTGAATATCAGGGAGAGAATCTTCTTTGTAGTAGCCCCATTCTTTTCTGGGACTTTTATTCCAGGATGACTCATTTAGTTCATTCTTCATTCCAAGCAAAGACTTTTTGGTTTTTTAAAAATTTGTCCGCCTTTTGCAACCTAGCTACTGGTTTGCTGTAATTTAATATAATTTCAATGTTATAAACGCTTCTAACAATTATATATTGCAAAACACAAAAAAAATTCAACCTTGGAATTTATATCTAGCATTAGGGAGCAGCATCAAGTGTTGATACACTTGGAGAATCTAAGATCAGTTGCAGTTTTAATTTTTTTTAACTCAACTTCTAAACTGAATTCATGAAGTATTTCAAATGTACTTTTGAGTGTTTTTGTTATCGACCTCAGTCTTTGAAGATAGTGGAGGGAATACATTCAGATAAGTAGAGAAATAGATACCCCTAGTCAATTAACTTGCAATTTCCGGATAAGTAATTTCCAGGCAACCATCTGGATTTAAAGCAGAGATTCACAAACATTCTTGGTACACTATGTTTTTATTGTCTCAGTAAACCTTTCATGGTGACCTTAACCAAATAAAAACCTAATATTTACATTTATTAAGTTTTAGATTTAGCTAATTTTAAAAAAGACAAACCCAAAAAATTTTTTTTATAAAAGAAGTCATAAAAATAGAGGTAATGCAAACCACAACAATTATCCCTGTGCTGTGAATAGATACACATATACATAAGTTGCTATTACTGTGTTTCCCTGAAAATAAGACCCCGTCTTATATTTTTTTGAACCTAGAAATAAGCGCTTGGCCTTATTTTTGGGGAGGTCTTATTATTTTGGGGCATGTGGAGCAAGATAGGGTTCCTCTTGCCATTTTACTTGATTTCCAGCTTGGCGTTTAAATATTTTTTAGGAGGGCTTATTTTCGGGGGGAGACTTATTTTAGTGCATGCACTCAAAAGCCCAATTGGGCTTATTATCAGGGGATTTTTGGGAAGACAGGGTAGCTACCCATCACAGTAATGGTGGCAGCTTTTGGCAAAAGCACAAATGGCGTGGACCTTGATAAGAACTTCTGAATCAACACGACTAGGGAGCAGACTTCTAGTTTCCTTCCTTGCTTCTATTTGAGATAGCTAGACACCTGTACTCAGCAAAATTGCAAAAAGAACAACATTTTACTGAAGTTTTGGGACTCATTTCATTAGATCTCATAAGCAGAATTTATGCAGATTGTTTGGAGAGGACAGGGTGGTATGGGCAGATCATAGGGTGGCAGAGACAAATTCTCAATGGCTGAAGATTAAAAATAAGGATTTGACAAGTGCCTCTATTACATGACATCCCTTAAGAAGGACAATACGACTGCAAGCCTATGCAACGCAAGCATTAAGCACTTCAAACAATGCTATGTGAAGGCCTGGAAAAACAATTGCAGAGAACAGTCTTCCTTCTGCTCTGGGAAAGGCTATACCCACTATTCAAGCCCCCAAGCAGATTCACTGTTGCCAGGATCTCCTATGGTCTCTCTGGCAAAAGACCAACTTTAATAGAATAGTTTTCCTTTCCCGGAAGCTTAGATGAATTTCAGTCATCCTCAGCTTGATTCCTATCAAGTTCCAATCACTTCAAAGCCTGGCAAAGCAGCACTTATCTGCTAAAAACAGCCCAGATATCTTCTAGTCTACGTTGATCGTGCTTATTTTGAAACCAATGCCAATCGCAACATGAAAATATATTTACACTTTTGCACTGTTTTTGTTACACGTAATTGAAACTACAATCCTAAGCATAGGCATAGCAAAATTCAATTTATGTTCACTCAGGAGAAACTACTCTCCTGGGATGGGAAGGAGAGGAGATGGGGGGAGAAAGAGCCTGGAAAAAAATCAAGAGAAAACCTTTGTTTTATTCCCCAAGGGTCTCCATTTTTTATCTTTGAAAGTACAGAAAAATTGAACTATGGAATATTTCTATATATCTTATTTAAATGCATTTGTTTTATTCCTTTTGTTACTGAAACTTTTATGCCACTCCAACCGGCTTATATTCCCCTCAGCGGTCAAATAGGTCCATCCTTCCTGTAGAGATCCGTAGCCCTATTCATCCCAACAGGAGTCAAAGAACATCCACCATTCTCCAATCCGGTGCCATCTGTTCTGAAAAAAAATGAGGCCTAATGTGTGATTACCCATACTATTACCTTATGTTGTTGTTACAGTAGCCAGGAGACCACAATCCTATTGCAGGGTAGTAGTTTGACATGTTAAGGTACCATCCCTGTTATAGGAAATGTTTGCGTGCTCTCTGAGATGTGCTACAGGAAGGCAAACTGGCTTCACATCAAAGAGAAATACATGTAGCTCTTCCTGCAGCATCACCCAAGGACCCTCCGTTCCTGGAGCTGTCTCACAATTCGGAAGGTTCAGAGCCATCAGAAATCTGACTATCTGCACAGAGCACCAGCTCATCTCCCGACCGAAGTGGTACCTATCTATCTACTTACACAGAACATGCTTTTGAACTGTTAAAATTAGACAGGACCTGAAGCGGAGGACAAGAATTCACTCTGCTACGTAGTGCTTGGGCGCGAACCACCAAAGCTGAGATCAACTCCAGCATCAATTAAGCCACTGAGCCACTGTGCCTCTGATTGCCATTACTATACTAAGATCAAACACTCTCAAGAGTTGCTATTCTGCACCGGGGGAAGGTACAACAGCAGCAGACCTCATACCTATTTCTGGCACCCACTCAGATATCTTCCAGCTTCTAAAGGACATCAGGGATTGCAGCAAACATCTCACATTCTAGCTTGCGGTGGCTGCCACACCAAACTCCAGAAGGATGTTTATGAGACAGGAACACCCCATCTTAATTCAACTAGGACTGAGTGACACAGAGTATGAGTCACACAAAGAATGCTTCCTCATTCACCGATTGTGGAAAAGCTGAGATGTATTGCAGGTAGGCCTAATATTAAGCAGCAACTTAATAGCCAAACAATTATTTGTATATTGTTATCAAACCTATTATTTCCCCAAATGATTTCTTTAAATGTAAAACTTAGACTTTTAAGTAAAGTATGAGGTTATTACAAATCCTAGGTATAAGAGGTATATAATACAACTATCAAATGCAAGCATTTCTTCTTCAGGAGCTCTAACTACTAATATGCTGAGATAGTTTGCACAGTAGGGTTTCTGGCAAGTAAGCAGGACACTGCAAGCAACAGAGAAATTGAATTTCATCTGATAATTTTTGGTCCTTTTTCATTAGTGTCTATACAAGAGAATGTGTGACGGTAGAAGCTGGCTGGAGCTGCACAATCTTTGGGGGAATTCATGGAAGTGGATAAGTCTTGTCCAGCAATATGCAGAAAAGGTACCATGCTTGTGTTCCAGCTTCAGGTAGATCCCTCCTACATCTGCACCAAGGGCAAACTCATTGTGCTGCTAGAAAAGAAAGTGGAAGAGTGGAAGCACGCCTGGACATGCTGAGGTTCATTAGAGAAGATGAGGAGATTCTGGGTAAGGAAGAAGGATGTTCTCTTGTTTCCAGCATTCTGTCTTCTTGACTTGCTAACTTGGATCCAACACTAAAGAGAAAATGACAGTTTAGGGCAGGGGTGTCCAACTCGATTTCATTGAGGGCTGCATCAGGGTTGTGTTTGACCTCGGGGTGGGTGGGTGGAGTGGGTGTGGCCAGCTCAACATCACTCATGTCGGGGGTGCCTGTGGTGGCCCAAGTGCTCTGCCAGAGAAAATAGGCTCCTGAGCTCCGTTTTTGGCTGCAACGAGCTCCATTTTCACTGGCAGAGGCACTGCAGGCCAGTCCTTCGCTGTTTCCAGAGCAGTTCCATGAGTCAGATCTAAGTATCCCATGGGCCAGATCTAAGCACACCATGTGCCAAATCCGGCCCCCAGGCCTTGAGTTTGACAACCTTGCTTTAGGAAATAAAAATAGTTAACTGGCTTTTTTTTTTTTAGCTCAAGAGCACCCATATTTGAGAATGATCAACATTCTGATAAATGTGACCTGTCAAGCTGCAATTACCTAGTAGCCTCAGTGGGCAAAGATTTAAAGGAGGGGTTGCACAGAAGACAGCTGTAAGGATTCTCAGCCTGAACAACTAAAATTCAACTAGATTGGAGTGAAATTTTAGATATCTCCCAAGATGATTATGCAACAAAATGTAGATTTAAAGCAGATGTGAGAAATTTTATAGGCAAAGTGCCTTGGAAACATACCACATTGAGCCAGTTAATACCAGCAAAAAGCCAAAATCTTTTAAGGCCGTTAATTACCCAGAGCTGAGTTGATGCTCTAAGCAGCACAGTCAGGACTACATTTACTGTCACTAAGCATGCCCTGAAATTTGAACATACTATGTACAAATCGTTGTCCATCAATATTACACTGCTGTTAGCCTTTATAACAGCACAAAGGAGTACATCACAGGCTTTCCCCTCCTCCTACCTTTACAAAATAATCAAAGTTTCACCAATCTTTTGATAGTTTCAGAGGCAGCTGAGAAATGCTGATAATTCTCTCTAGCCTTAGAACCATTGATTGATTTCCTACTTTGTCAAACATTAATTCTTTCTAATTTTTTAGTGCTGGTTCCATACTTCTCTGTAATTAAGATGCTCATTTGATTTGAAAACAAAAAGTTTTCAAAACCTTTATAACAGGATCAGCTCTAAAATCCAGTAGAAAAAAACTATGGCTTTAAGGACCATCCATGAAATCAATAGTAATTATAACTAATTACCAGAACTGTGCCATTAAATTTAATGTCTTTATAAGTAAAACATCAAGGAATAACTTGTATACAGTATGTGAACAAACTGCTTAAAATCAAATGTGAAATATTTCATCACCTCAGACATGAAAACTTTCAAAGGAATGATTCATAGATTAAGCAAAAAAAAAATGCAGTGCAACCATAAACTATCAAAACTTTCCATGGCTTGACTTAAAATTTTGTTTATCTACCTGTAAATATTGACCATTTACCTCAACGTAAACTGTCCCTATTTTTCCCATGGAACTTCAATGACTAGCAGGAAACATGGTATATTATCCGTAAACTTGGAGTAGATTGGAATTAAGACAGTCAGTTTAATTACCTTGCTGATTTCTCTGAAGAACCCTTGAGCCAGGACAAGGACAAATTTGAAGGGGCCAACAAGTGCCAATAAAGAACTTGACCAAACATTTTAATTCAAAAGGGATATTGCCAGCAGCTTAGAAAGAAACTGTGACATGATTCTGTATCTGTGTAATTCACACTAGGGAATTACATCTACATACCAATGTCCTTTAACATGAAAAAACCATTAAAACTCTGAAAGATTTTGAATAGTACTGTTTGCATATTTCTTTGAGACAGCATTTTATATCAATAACAATTGCAGAAAATGAATGACCTGAGAAAGCCAACAATGTTATCAGTCAGAATCTGGTGACTCAGTTAATTTGTAAAGCAAACTCACAGAAATTTCAGGGAAAGGCAGAATGCAATGATTAGCAACTTCTTTTTCATCATCCAAGTTTGTAATCTATGTTAATCTATGATTAACACAGTATATGTTTAATGTTCCGAGCTGCCATAATACAGACTGCCTAGTATTACATATGCATATTTAACCTGCATATGAAATAGAAATAAATACTGGATTTTTCTTGGTATTATTTCAATTGGTGGAAAATTAGGCAAAAATGGCCATGCTCCAAATAATTTGGGGTTAAAAATGTCTACACAGAAAATGATAGAGGGCTAACACTAGAGAACAATGTACTTATTAATTTAGGCATTGTAGGCAATATTGTAAGTTTCAGGAAACAAAACAGATAAAATAAACTTTAAGAGAGCAATTCTTATTCTCCTCCCTTAAAAGATCCTCCTTTATTCATATTCATTTTTCAGTGCAAGACTAACAAAGCAATTGTCCAATAAAGTCCTTGACTTAAAATCATAATGGAGCCTATCCATTATGATTGTAAGTTGTGGTGGTTATAAAGCAATTTTACGATCACTTTTTGTGGTAGGTAAGTGAATGCTGCAATCGCTGAGTGAACCCATTGTTCACTATGGGGTGTTTTGGCCAAAAACCAGAAGTAAACATTGGTTATCAGAAAAAAAGTCATTAAATCACAGTTGTGTGACCATGGGGCACTACAAATGGCCATAAATGCGCTCTGGTTGCCAAGTGCCTGAAATGCAGTCATGTGACTCTGGGGCAGTGCATTATAACACCAGAACTAGATCTTAAATACTTTTTGGGAGACGTATTGTAATTTTGACCAGTTTTAAATTGATGACTACTTGTATGCAAGGAAGAGAGATAAGATTGTATAAGAGTGTTATGATACACCACCAGAGGTGATATTCAGCTGGTTCAGACCAGTTCACCAAACCGGTAGCAGAAATCGCGGGGGGGCACCCACTCCGGCTCTATGCCATCCTATTTAGGCACGTTTTTGAGGCAGGGCGCATGCATGGAAGGCCGGGCGCATGTGCAGAAGGTCGGCACGTGTGCAAACCAGGCATGCATGCGCACGGCGAACCGGTAGTAACATAATGTGAAATCCACCGCTGTACACCACCCATTTCAGCCTACAACAGGGAAAGATTACAGATCTCCTATATGCACATTGCTTCTTCATAGCACAAAATCTCTGAATAAGGTAACAACAGATGCTCCATGTTCAGCTGGCCATTAATGTTCTATGAAGAGAAATACTGCTATGCAGTCCCACATGCGTGCAGTAAACAGATTATTTTAAGCAAAGTGTCTTTCTTTTGAAGTTCCCTTCTGAACTTTTAAAGGCTGTAAACCTTTTGAGTTGGAACTTCTAAAACCCAGTGCTGATTTGCATCATAGGTTACATTCCGTTGTGGTATATGGAATGCCCTCCATTGAAAGCATGGAGTGATTCTTTTTTTTTTATTGAAAAGTTT
>JANHZT010009063.1:12360-32823 GCA_032468215.1 Stegonotus admiraltiensis | reverse complement strand
TCAGAAATGGTGTAGGGTCTCCTGCTTGGGCGGGAGGTTGAACTAGATGACCTACAAGGTCCCTTCCAACTCTGTTATTCTGTTCTTTTATTCTGTTCTAAATCCCTTGAGGCACAATTGAACAAGATCTTTTATAATGGATTGCAGTGTGTAGAAGGAAAGATCATAGGCAATATTTCTAACCTTACATTTAAATAAACATTCTTTTATTGTCATGCTTAAATGGTGCCATTTTCTGCCACTCATATTCTGTCCCAAAGATGGCTGGTTAGCATACCCTACAGTAATTTGACAGCAAAGAATAACCAAATTAAAAAGCAAAACAAATTTAGGGAAATATGAGTGAAAGAAAATAAATGTGATGGCGCTTCTTTTAATCAAGATAACAAAAACATCAGCTACAAAGAGAGTTATAACTAATTATTCCTCATAATTCCTGATATAGGTAGGACAAAAAAGAGACAAACAATAAATCAAATGAATAAAGAAAGATACAAAAGATCTCAAAAACAGCATCAGTTAGAAATTAAGATGCATGTATCTCCCCCACAAGAAGGAATAGGTAATCTTGAAATATACAATTTACACAAGTTTACTACCCCAACTGGAATCTAGCTAGGGATTTATTAATAATTTTACCTCTATTTCAACAACACTGTCTAAGAGAAAGCATTTATATAATATTTATATATATATATTTATCAATGAAATTAAACTGTGCTAAAAATCATTTTATGTCTTTTGGGGACAGATTTCAGTACTCAAAGTGAGCTATAGATGAGATACACACAGATTTCATTTACAAATTATTGTCAATTTTCTTTCAGTACGTATGAATTTTTATGAGCAATTCTTCTCTTAAAGAGCAACTTGCAGTTCAGCTGGATATGCAGTCAGAAATCTAGTGTTTTTCAAAATAAGGAACTATGGGATGTGTGCAATGTGGTAATGTTCTGAAGAGAACAGAGCAAAAAAATACAAGATTATTTATCAACATTGAATATATGTGACTGAATCAAATGTTGCTTAAATGAGTCTTAAAAGAGTTTCTGGAAAAGCCGTGGGGCATTGTGGTTTAATCAAGTCTTTCCATTCTTATAAGAAATCTTGGCTCTAGTTTTGATCTCAAGGGCTCTTGTAAACTAACCAAATTTATTTAAATAAATCTTTTGCTCACACAGATCAAGTGAGACTAAACCATAATGTATTGCATAGCTATAGAACAGCATTCCCTATGTGTTTCCTCCAAGGTCAAACAAGACTAGAGACAGTAATTACCTTCCTTCTCATAGGAACTAAATTAGCTGCAGTGAAACACCTTTGAGGCTGAAACTATTTATTTATTGCTATTCTGGTCTAACTGCCAGTCTTAAGAACTTACCCAATTGATATATTTAAGAGAGAGCACACAACTCCATATTTTCTTATTCTCTATTTCTTTTCTCATTCCATTTTTGTTCTTATTCTCTCTTTCTCTGCAGGAAAGGAATCAAACTCCTTCTCCCTATCATTTCATTGAAATTTGTCATTCATCCTCTCATCGTAATTTACTGCTTTTTAAAATAAAACCTCAATTTTTCAACTTCTAAAATTATAGGCTCATCATCCTATCATAGGATGTGTGCTGATTTTCAGAACCAAAGAGCCTGGGGAAAAGATTTCTCCTCATGTGGAGTCTCAGTTCGAACTGGACCATACTACTGTCCCTTCACGGTAACAAAAAAGGGAGAAAGAACACTACATAACCAAAGTTATAGGTTAGTTTACCCTAATGCTGTATTTAAACAACATGGCACTCAGAGCATATGGGTAATCATAACAGGGTGACTTTTCTTGGCAGTTCTTAGCTGCCCAACAATTGTTGATACCAAAAATAGATGATAGATGATAGATGATAGATGATAGGTAGGTAGGTAGGTAGGTATAGGTAGGTAGGTAGGTATAGATAGATAGATAGATAGATGATAGATAGATAGATAGATAGATAGATAGATAGATAGATAGATAGATAGATAATGTTGTATATCCACAATTTCTGCCCACTGCTGGCTAGAAGAACACATTTAAATGAGCAGATAACATATGCACTAAAAGCCAGCTATGGTCATGGAAGATGTTTGAGGGAAGAGCTAACTGGTATGCATCTGATGTATTCCTGACTAACCATCTGTTTTGCTTATCATGTTGTCTGAACATATTGAGTCTTGTTGAAATGTTAGTAGGAATTTATTCTATATTAGGAAAATAGTTTTCTGTATTCTCACCAACAAAGCTAGAGTAATTTAGGGCCATGTCTAATCCTGCAGTTTCCACTAAGAATTTTGGATCCACATTAAGGAGCTTCTACTGCAAAGATAATTACCAAGGTAAGGAAGTCATGCAATCTATCAAATGAGAACCTAAAGTCAGGGCAATACAGAACACCAGGACTTGTGCAGAATATAATTTCTTGCCTAAACACAACCATTCATAGAAGTTCAAAAAATTGCTGCCCACAAAAAGATGCCTTAGCCTAACCACTTGCCCTTCTGTGGTACATGGTGGCTTTAGGAGAAAGCCTCACAAACTTCCACTAGGACAACTGAGCAACAGGATCAGTGGTGAACTGACTGAAGGTATTAAAATTATATCCCAAAGGAATATGCATTTTTCATCATGATTCTCCTATTGCACTTTTTGAGACAGGTTATGAACCCAATTATTCTGGCTGCTCTATTACCTCCATCAGCAAATCTTTCAGGAAGCATCGTGTTGGGGCATCACACCATTTATTTTTCAAACTTGGCCATTCTCTTCTTCTACCAAAAGACTAGAGCAAGTGCATCTTAATGTGATTAAAGCATTGGCGCTACTGACAGCAAGAGACAAACATGCCCACCCCCACCCCACCCCCTTGGCTCAGGGTGGCCCTTCTGGCTCCAGGACTGTGGTAATGCTTCAGAGCAGATCTATTCCAAATGGACAAAAAACGAGTTCCTGAGAAGCCACCCTCAGCTTTAGGCCTTTAAATCAAGCACAAGTGCAATCCCACAGGTGGGGTCCTCGTTTAGAGGTGGGTATCTTCCTCAAACGCCTCTCCCTCTTCATTTGTTTGCTTGTTAATCAGAACATCCCAGCTCTCGGGTCCATTAACAGCTCCCCCACCATTTACACTCGGCTTCTTTTCTTGCATCTCAGAGTGGCTATCGCTGGCTACATCCAAGGTGGGATTGTCATGGCAACCGTTTTCAACAAATCGTAGTTCTTCACCGTGTGACTAGAAGAGAGGAAACGGGTGGGAGAGGAAAATGAAAACCTTTTTTTAAAAAAAAAATGCATTTGGGAAATAAGGCAAGCAACCAGGAAGCTTTTGTGTGGAAAATAAAATAAAATAAAAACGTTTAAGCCATAAAGGGACTCACCATGTTCTTCATTTTGGGCATGCGTCTCTGCCAACAGTTGTAAATCAGTCCCATGATAATGATGATGACACAAATTGAGCCGATAATAACCAGCACCACAAAGAGCTTCCCATAATCGCTGTGTGTCTGGCTGGGACGTGACTGGCAACTTGATGTAGTTGTATAGTTCTGGATTCCAATCTAAAAACAAATTGTTAAATACACCCAGTGTATTTATGTATTAAATTTATTCGATGCCCATCTCACTATCAAGCAACTCTGGGTGGCTTACAATACAATGAATAAAAGTATAAAGCAATTAAAAGGTTAAAACTGTTAAAGCATTGGGCACTGAAAGCTAAATGTGAGCTTTTTATAATAAACACACAGAGAAAAATCTCATTCTTGCAATGTCTTCAGTATCCTACTTCAACTGAAATGAGGAAAATGACTGTTGAAGTGCATTGACCTGTTGGCAATAGTATTCCATTTATGGAACAACCTTTCTAGATAAGATTGCTTAGCAACAAATGTATGGTCTGCTCAGAACCACATAAAGTCTTTTTTAATTCTCCCTGTCCTTGGACTAGATGAGACTGGAACTCAGCAGGTGTATGGTGGAATTCTTTTTCTGGGCCTCCACAAGATGTGGCCTTGCAGTTAGTATTACTGTTTCTTTTAATGTTTTACTATTATGCTATGAGCTATTGGGTATTATTATATATCAGATGGACTGTCATATAAGTCTCTTAAATACTTACGTAATAACAGCATTCTAATATTGTGAGCCAGAAAACCTGTGCTATGACAAAACTATATGCCTGCTGAAAATAAATCAATGAAATTTATTTGTTTACATTTTAAACATTTAAAGACTTATATATACTGCTTGGTAGAGCTTTACAACATTGTCTGTGTGGTTTACAGAATCAGCATATTGCCCCAATAATCTAGATCCTCATTTTACCAACCTTGGAAAGATGGGAGGCTGAGTCAACCTTGAGCAGGTAAGGTTTGGACTCCTGGTAGTGGAATGCAGAGTCATATTGCAACACTGCATTCTAACCACTGTGCAACCACGGCTCACGGTATTACGCTCTTTGAATTATTATTGAATATTTATTTTGGAAGAGACATTATGAATTCTCTTTCTGGGTACCATGGGAATGCTCTCTTCTACATATTCATTTGCACCCGCTTTGTGTGTTTTACACCAAGGCTATAGTTAGGCAAAAAGGTTTAAACCTCAGCTTGTAGACGCTCTTGAGGAGTGGGCGTTTGGCAGCGTCACTGGGCCAGAAGAATTGGCAGTATGATTTTATTGCAGGTATGCTGCTAGAGAGGCATGTACTTCATGACAAGGCCATTGTTTCCCTCTGGACTTTGTTACAACAATGGCAAGTAAACATTTAGAGCAGGGGTATCAAACTCAATTTCACTGAAGGCCGCATCAGGGTTGTGTTTGACCTCGGGTGGGGGGAGGCTGGGGGGCATGGCCAACTTGATGACACTCGTGTCAGGGGCGCCTGTGGTGTCCCGAGCGCTCTGCCAGCAAAGATGAGTTTCCAAGCTCCGTTTCTGGCTGTGACGGCTTCCTGCAACCCTCTGCCAGCAAAAACAGAGCTCGAGACGGCCACGTACAGCCTGCGAGCTCCATTTTCACTGGCAGCAACGGGGCCGGTTGCTGTTTCCAGGGTGGCCCTGCGGGCCAGATCTAAACACCCCATGGGCCAAATCTGGCCTAAAGGCCTTGAGTTTGACACCCCTAATTTAGAGAATCAGCCTCTTCAAGCAGTGAGGTCACAATCAAATCACCATTTCTTGAATGTTTTCAAGGTTCAAGGAAGTTAGTTGCTTAGTGAGACCTTCGTCCTCTTTTTTTTTTTTTCATTTCAACAGAAATTTAGAAATAAATTATGTAAAGAAGCTTGGATTATATCTGTTCTGCCATTCATCTACTCAATTAATTCCCCCAAAAGAAAATGGAATGGGACCAAGTTTGTTGTGATGGGAAGAAAATCCCCACTCTTCCTAAGGGAAAAGGAAGCAGCTTAAGATGCTCCATTCCTAAGCCCTCCTTCCTTCTGATCACAGGGCTATAATCAAATGCTCGGGAGGGATTCCAGAAACCAGCTCTGTTTTTTCTATTTGTTTCACTGATATACACTTATGAGCTCAATTAAAGGCTCATTTCCAGTACACAGATTTTATTCCAAGTGACAATCAGCAGAAATTATATGTCGTATTTAAATTCACAACATAAATTTGTCCTAATAATAGGCACTTTGACAGTTTACATTACTATAATTGGAGGGAATTGTGCAGCTAATTCAATTTTTCTCTCTTTAGTGGAGTTTTGGTGAACATGCAGGAAAGTTACAGACTGAAAAAAATGGATAACCATTACTAAATTTCCATGCCCAAGGCAAAATAATCATGTAATGAAAATGTCACTTGGAAGTATCCAATGAATTCATGACTATTATATATTTATGGATAGAAAAATTTGGATATAATACTACACGTCAATGTATGTTTTGTGATGAAATGTTTAACCAGTGAGACAAATCTGCTCTGTCTTATTTTAAAATATATTGAGTGGTAATTTTTGAGGAAGCAGGGTTATCACCCTTGTACATCAATAGGCCATTGCTTGATATTGCTCAAATGTCCAATGAGAACATTATGCAATGCCCTCTGATTTTCACATTGTCCCTTTCAAACTTTCTAGATTCTGTGTACAAAAACAAATTTCCATAAGGAAAGTCAGCACACATCACATTTGGGTAGAGAATGAGAAGGCCAAAGCAACATTTTGCCAATGTGGATTTCCTACAGACAGAACAGAAAAGTTGAATTACTGGAAACAAAGCCTCAATTCTCTGCATACAATGAGCAAGAATGAGATCTAGGCTTAATATATATATTTATTTTTATGTCAAATTTAGAAACCATCTCCATCACATATCAACTCTGGACTTCTAATGTCACTTTAAAAAGTTATCAGGCTCTACAGTATCTGCTGGTAGGTCCAATCAATTGTAATTGGTCAGATAAACAGAACCAATCTGGTAGTTCTTCAACAAGACCATACCAGATTTCAAGAAATCATGATACAATGCAAGAATACAAACCACAGAATCACTCACAGCTAATGAAAACTGACATCTAATGGCAATGTAACCAACAGACAGGAAAGGACAGACTATTGTGCATGATTACAGGGAAAAATCAATTCATTTATCCTATACAGACTAGCTTCTCCTATAGAAGTAAATAAGGTCTTACCTCAGCTAAGCTTTTCTGCACATCACCTAATGCCAAGAGGACATCATTTGTTGGAACAACCCCTAGGAGATGAAATGTATCAGATTTTTTTAAAAATGCATTAATTCAGGGTACTCTTCTTCCACTTTCTTTCTTGAATAGAGAAATATGACTATATGAAAGCATTATTTCCTGTTTAAAAGTAATAATATAATTGAGAACACTTATTTTCGGTGTAGAGCACTAAGTATGCTTTAGAATTCGGAAACAATGTTCACATCAGGGCTGTGGTTCTACATGGATAAAAAAACCCTGTATGTTACAAGCATCCCACAGTCACTATTATGAGAACCAGTGGGGTCTGCAATCACTGTGAAATATTGATGTGCAATGTAGTGACTTCATCGTGTCAATTCTATAGTTGTATATTTGTGTCCTATCATTTGAAAATTGTTGCATTTTGGGATGACATTGTCTGATACGTCTTGATTTTTGCGCCCTCCCCGTTTATCCTCCATGGATACACAATCATAAGAATGAATTCTTTGTAAACATTCTGTAGGCCCACTTATTACAAGCCTACCTCTGCATTAAAACTGTTTGAAATAAGCAACCATTTGCCACTTCCACATTAAACAATTGAGAAAAAGATGTTACATCATTCTAGAATTTGTTTTTATCCATTCACTGTTTCTCTGCATAAGATATATATCATTTACCATAATTTTGGGTGGCAGAGCAAGAAAAAGCAAGAACCAACAATGTATTTCAACCCTAGAGATAAACTTTCTGTGCAAGAGCATCAGTACTGTGAACCAAAAATAAATGGACCACAGTGCAAACTGGATAAAAGCAATCACTGCTGGCATGCGAGCCCTGATGGGCTTGCTTGGACCAGAACCATATGTGCTCATATAAACACAAACATACTTATTGTCTTCACATGCTGCCACTATATCTCGCTGTAACATTGAGTGGTATTTTTGAAGTACAGTAGTATCACTATTGGGAAGGTGACGCATGTTTCCCAGTCTAAAGAGAAATATAAGAATGGGATCTGAAGAAAACAGTGAGGATGTCATGGATTCTCCACGACTGGGACAGAGTTTGTAAATCCAACTCAAAATTTTACATACATAGAAAATTACATCCCAAATCAGCTCAGATGATATAGTCATTGAGGAATGTCTTAGAAATGCTGCACCAACACAAACATAGAAAAATATGATTGGGGGGGGAAGTAGGACGGCAATGATTTATATAATAACTGAAGAAGTTTGAAGAAAATATAACAAGATTCTAATGCAAAACAGCAGGAGGAATCTTGTAAAAGATTAAAAAGGGAGAAATAGTTGACAGCCAGAATAAGAGTTAATATACTGATTCATGAAGCTCACTTGTAGTCCTTGAAAGTCCCACAGAGCCTTTCCAAAAACAGCCACTGTACTGAAATTTTAATTTAATTTAATTGGAAATACATGTGGAATGATTATAAAGTAAATAAGATTTAGGTGCTTATCCTTCTCAGCTGTTTGTCCTACAGCATGACTCCTGATATAACATCCAAAATACAATCATAGTTCACATCTCTGTTATATGGATGATCTGACAAAGCTAGGCAGAGTGGGATCTCACTAGTACTTGGATGACAGGGAAGCAGGGAATTTTATGTACAAGCTAGTCTAGGAAAATATTGAAAATATTCTAGAAGAAGACCACTACCTCCACAAACCTTTTCTGTGTTGTTGCCCTGACTATAAAGTTAGCAGAAAGTGAGCTCAGACTTTACCTATACCTTATGGCATTTGCTGAACAAATAGTAAAATGCAGGGTCTAATCTGGTTTGGTCACTGAGACCAGAGGTTTAATTCAAACTTTCAGACTCATGCTGGAGCCCATCTTCAGGGAACTTCTCTCTAGCAGAACTTCTCTAACTTTCTGCTAGAAAGAAGTTCCCTGAAGATGGGCTCCAGCACGAGTTCGAAAGTTCAGACTAAATCTCTGGTGCCACTGACCAAACCAGATTAGGATCTGGACTCATTATCGTAGGGCAGTTATTGCCTTCATTTGTGAAATAGTAAAATTCTGTTGAAATGATGTCTAATTATGTTCAGTTAGATGCTTTAACAGCATGAGAGATACTTGTACAGGGAAAAGACTGGAATAATCACAGTAAGGCTGATTATAGGGTGAAAAAGAAAGATACCTTTCATTTTTCACGAAAATCTTACCATGTTCTCCTGCCAGGGTCATCAACAGATGTTTTTCATTCTCATTAGGTTTGCTTAAGGAGATCAACCATTGCCCCTGCAACCCATTGTCATATCTGGAGAAGGCATCCTCCATCAGGGCCAGCAACTGGAGTCCTCTCTCCACTCGGAACTCTTCCTATAGCAAAAAAACATATTTTTAGTCCCGTAAGTAAAAACCGATTTCCTGAATACACACTTTCTCATCCAAATACAGTATATATATAAAAAAGGGATCTTCTAAAAGCCAAGATTTTGAAAGACATCCATTTCCATTTTACTCCATCAACTTTATTGTTTCAAAATGTATGTTCATTTATTCCCTAGTAGTTCCAGCCTAACTGCTGCCATTCTTGAATTTTGTCATTTTCTGGCTGCAACAAATAGTACAAACCAGTTGTAGTTTATGCAAGCACACGAACACAATTAAATTCCTTTTATCACCTGATCATATAACCTGGGGATCAAGATGATTGGGAGAGTTTCCCAATTAAAATTCAGGGAGGAACAAAAAAAAAATCCCTTTTGAAGTATCCTGAAACCTCACTTCTTTATAGGTTTCAAATGTGGACAAAAATGCAAATTACTAGGCTGGAGATGCTGAAGGTAACACATAAGGATCTGACAAGATGTTGCCTTGATTGATGATAAAGGGACATATTTATCTACGCCACTATTGCAATGTTTGAATGAAAGGAAAAACATACAATATTACTAATTTTTTAAAGAGCAAGAGCCTAATCATTTGTACCCAGATTCAAGTCAAACAGATATGGTCCTGTTCTTCTAAGATCTTGCACATCAATTGGCAATGTCATCCCCACATCTATTCTGACTCAGTTGCTGTGCCAACTCAAAGGCCACTCTAGTTATTAATATGTGCTAACACTACTGGTTGCTATGGGAACCTCAAATGCTTGGGGCTGGCAAAGGGCGAATGGAGAAAGACAAGGAGGAGCCAGACCTGAGTCACAAGGACCCACCAGGACCTCAGCTCACAAGGCAAAGCTTATGAACAGCACAAGATAAAAATCTGGGATAGCAGAGCAAGACAGGCCCCCTAATGGAAAGGAAATTACAAAAAACAGCTTTAGTAGTAAGCAATTCCTGGACCACACCAGTAGAACTATTGCAGAAATGATAGGTCTCCCTTCATCACCACAGACTGAGCAGTCAGAGCCTTATGGGGAGCAGAGAAAAAGGGGTTCCTGAGACAAAAATAACATTTTCATTGATATGACTGAACAGAAAAATACCAGTCCCTTTTGATAGAAATTGATGAATAAATAGCCAGTGCATCTTTCTTGCAATCTCTTTTCCATTTCTGCAATTCAGAAATGTCAGTATAAATAATGTAACACAAGGAGAGCTCAGAGAACTATCTTTCATCATGATATGAAGTAAAAGACTACATGCTTGTTCAACCAGAGCTGATAACCTTTAAAAATTAATGAAAATGCCTACAATTTCTTTTACCATTATGAGTATACATGATAGAAGAAAAGTTACGTTCCATCCAGTTACTCAAAGCAGAAACACTCCACTCCTTTAAATATTTCTGAATCATACTGCACTGGCAGAAAATATTGGATGCAAAGCATGATCTCTTAATGCATTGTGCAGTAATCCTGTTTTGGGTTTTAGCTGGCAAGACCAGATTTATTTCATGATACCATATGCAATTTCTTATTTTCTTGATTGCCTCTGACATACATCTTTTAAAAGCTAATTAACATGTTTATTTTTATTGGTCTTGGAACATTGAAACATCCCAATATCTCATTAAGCCTCCGTTTGGATATAAACGATGCCATTTTGCCTTCCTAAAGATCAGAATTGCACTGGTAGTATATCTGATACTCCTGTTAAATAAGAACAACTTAGCAGACCTAGTGAAAATCCAATTTAGACAGGACTAACGTTTTTAATTTGTTTCTTTGGTTGTTTTAAAGATACTGCCCTACAAAACTGTTGAAGGAAAGTGGGAATACCTATTAATAAGACAATGATCAGACAAGTGTGGTTTAAATTCATTTCAAAAAATGAATTTTAGGAAGCATCTCAGACAAGCCCCCTACCTAATTCACATATAGATAAGGTGAAGGAGAAAAGAAACACATTCAGACTTGCAAGTTTCTGTTACCATTGCTATTTTAATAAAATACGTTTTAGGCCAACTCAGCATTGGTTTCTTAGTCTGGTCTACCTTATAGGGCTGACATGTACCTCTTTCCTTTAGGTACATGTATACAATTTTATTTTTTGATGTAATGGTAATGGTTCAGAATATAATGCAGATGTCAGAATTAAATAGGCATTTATTGTACTCACTGTGTAAACTTCATACTTCTGGGTCCAGTTCAAGATGCTGGTTTTAACGTCTAAAGGAAGGCTTGCCTCTCCTCAATTTTATCTACCCGTAAATTTGGGTAGCAAAGGTATGTTATGGGTCTTGCCTGCTAGGGAGCTATACATGGCAGGTCCCAGGAGGTAGGCCTTCTGTGCTTTGGGAATATTCCATATCCCCTTCCCCAAAGTGAGGTTAGCTCCATCCAATGTTTCAGAAATCCCTCAAGACCTGGCTATGTCATTAGGCCTAGGGTCCCAAGAGGGCCGTTGACATGGTTCCATTATTATGTTTGATGTTCATCCTCTCTTGTACCTTATGGATGTTTTGTATGATAATAATAACTGTGTTATATATTTATTGCTTAATTCATGTACACTGCCTAGAGTCACTTCATGTGAGATAAATAGCCATATAAATGTTATAAATAAACAAATACTTCATCCTTTGTAGAGTAGGATGATTGTTTGCATCCTCAACCCTATTACCCTTGAGAGACAGATATTCCATCCCTTGCATCTGTGACTCACTCCTGCTGGGTTACAAACAGAGCAATACAATAAATGCTCAGCATGAGCAGATTTCTCCCTCATCACAGATATAATTATCCCTCCATGACTTATGTATACTGAAGAACTTCTAAATTTGTTCTTGCTCAATCACCATCATTTGATTATTAAACCTTTTGAACCTTTTTATTCCAGCCATCCAAGACCATAAAAAAGTATCTCCCTCATTTGTCAACAATTCAAACTCCAAGAAATACTAAATACTGAAATGGCTGGCTTGCCAGTCTAAATAATGTCTGGAAATTTGCTCCATAGCTAGCATATCAATTGATGAGAGAAAATAACCTGTTGCATTTTCTAGGTCCTGCTGTGCTGTGCTGCTGTCAGAAAAGAAAAGAAAACTCTATTTCCCTCCTTCCTGTTCTTTATATTAAGAAACAGAAAACATTTTGCCCTCTTATATGGCTTATCTAAGAAACTAGGACAAAAAAACAGCTTCTGCCAATGGAAACTGCCTATTTAAACTGCCTGTTTCCAAACTGAAGGAAAGATATAACTCTAAAGCCTACAGTGCCAATTACCAAAACTGCGGGTAGTTTACCAGTACCAGTACCAGTAAATCTATAGTTCTAATCTATATAGCTATCTGAATTCCATGTCTGGGTGTAACCTCTCTTCTGAAAAATAGCAGAAGGCAATTTATAAAATAAGTTTCATTTAATGGGAGGGGAGCACATTTAATCCACCCCAATAGTCTGAATCTCTCTCCTGAGCCAAATCCAGAGATCCTCCCATCTTAAGTCTTTTTGTTGTCCCTGATACTTTTTGGATTTGTGTCCTTGGGATAGTCCAGTCTCAGGAAAACAAGAGGATGAAACTGGACCTCTAATATTCCTTTGTTTTGCTAATCAACTCATACAAAGCATACACACCCAAACACATATAGATACACACAGCTTCTCCCATTCACACAGCATCATATGTTTCTTAACCCTAACATAAAATGTATCCTCCAAAAGTAATATTGTGGGCCTATTCAAATTAAAGTATATATTGGAAATTGATACTATATGTGCGGAAAAAGGACTATTTAATAGCAGCATCTTAGTTAAGGGTATTATAGCAACAACCTGTCCAGAAATATTATATAAAAGCTTTATCCAAACTTCTTTATCCAAACATATTTAATTGTTTAGAAATATTACAGCCATATTTTCTTAAAATGCTTCAAGATCTACAATAATGGAATACTATATATGAATATATGATATTAATAAATAAATGACCAATGTAGGATGAAACATATTTTAAATGAACATTCAAAATATTGTTCTGGATGATGAAATAGCATTTTACTACTTGATGGACATAACAAATCACTTTCATTAAGCATTATTGAAAGGGAGGGGAAGTTGTAGATGACAGAGACAGAGATTTAAATTTAGAAGCAAGTGACTCACACAATCTATGTTATCTGACATGTTCAGGATGATGTAGTTTTTGCTTGCCAGGTTGCTCCAGTCCTTACAGATAATCTACAAAACCAAACCAATGAAGACATCCTGAGTTAACATGGAAATATTTTGGGAAGCAGCATGGTCATTTTTTAAATTTATAGAGCCGAGGTGGCACAGTGGTTAGAGTGCAGTACTGCAGGCTACTTCAGCTGACTACCAGCTGCAGTTCAAATCTCACCAGTTCAAGGTTGACTCAGCCTTCCATCCTTCCAAGGTGGGTAAAATGGGGACCCAGATTGTTGGGGACAATAGGCTGACTCTGTAAACTGCTTAGAGAGGGCTGTAAAAGCACTATGAAGCAGTATATAAATCTAAGTGCTATTGCTGTTGCTATTTCACATTTGTTTTATTCATATTATCATATTTACCACCTTGAGAAGGTTTGGGCCTTAAAAATAACCCAGAAATTAAATATCAGTTAGTTAGTTTTAAGCCCCTTTATAGGAGGAATGTTACATCTTTTTAAAATAGAATTTTGATCCTGCACATCTGTGTCATTTTAGTACTATGGTTCTGGTTCAAGTTTGTGTTGGTTATGAAAATAACCACCTGTAAAGAAATTAACAGGCAAGTTAATGAACGTATCATAAATAACGTAAATAACATAACATAACATAAATAATATAAAACCATGTTAAATGGTTTGTTTCTCCCAGCCTTTAAACTTTGTTTCTAAGTTTAAATACTCATCACCCAATGGTCCACATACAATTTTCTTACCTGTGTCAAACTCCAGGGAACTCCTGAGGCAAGCAGGAGATCTTTGTTTTGTGCTGCAGCAGTTGTGATGATTGGCAGTTTTGTATCCTGGCTATTCTGGTTAGCAGTTGGAGTTGGGGCTTGTCCACTGGTCCAGTCCCAAAAATGGCCCAAAGAGCTGGGATCTGATAGGCTGTTAGGAGTCCTGGAAACAGTCTCAGTTACTTGGAAATTGTCCTCATGAGAGCCTCCTAGATCTTCTCCTGTCAGTTCCATCTCAGCTGCAACTGTTCCCGACACAGGTTTTGGAATCTCCTCCTGTGTTGTGGCTTTTCCTTCTGGTAGATTGCCTTCTACTGCAGCTATGGTTGCTAACTGTTCCCCTGCTATTTCTATCGCAGCCACTGAGCTCTCTTGGGTAATCTTGGGAGGAAGTTCTGAGACCAGCTGGGGGTCTGTAGTGGTCTCAGTTGAAAAGATGGGAGACAAGGGCAGGAGACTGGGTCCCATGCTGCTTCCTAAGTCAAAGCCTGAAGAAGAATACTCGAGCACAGATTCTTTCCCATGCTTGATTGTAGCTGCTTCAATCGTTGGACCCATTCTGCTGGCCATGGTGGAAAACAGGATAGAATATAAGGAATCCTCTTTAGGTGCTTCAGAAAAAGTGGTTTTTGACATCTGGCTGCTTTGAGTCATTCCCTTTGACTGGTTGATAGGAAGCAATCCTTCTTCCTCCTCCTCCAGGACTCTGGTGGGAGGGGCTTCAGAGTCTGGATCAATGGAATCAGAGATGGGATGAAAAGTGGGTTCTCCTTGGGGATCTTTCACTTGTGTTCCATTTTCTTTGGGCAAAGCTTTTTGAGAAGCAAGTGGAAAACTATAATCTGAAAATAAATAGAGGAGGTTTCCATAGCTAAAATCCCACAAACAGCCTCCTTAAAAAAAATATCTGAAAAAAATTAAGTAGCTTCTGCTCTTTCATGACACTGCAGGAAGACATTTCATTCAGTCATAACTCAGGGGTAGTCCTGGAAATTGGAACATCCCCTGCTCCATTTATTTCTAAGGAAAAGATCAAGATACCTAACATGTTATTTTGTCTTGTGTTCTGCTTAACCTCAGTTTCTCTTTCTGCCTCTCAAAATACTTCAGCAATTTTCCCCCAGCTCTTTCTGACAAGCCTTCCCTATGCAATTTCATCTTAGTCAATTTTCTAAAATGCCTCTTTTGATCTACAGCGCTAGACACTATTCACAAATCAAACCTTTCCAAGTGATGTGCGCATGCACATTTTATTTAATCCACACTAGGCACACACCCTTGCTGTAATATTTTATCCTATCTCATATACTTGCTAGGATAGGCCAAAGCATTCTCTGCTTATAATACAAAGCATACTGATCATATTATTTAAAGGCTAGATTTGCTCATTCTGCTAACCCATGTTTTGTTTAATAGTTTATGGATTAAATAAAAACTGCCTGCATTTACACAATTTACTGAAGCATAAGCTCTATTTTTCATCTATTTTAATCACAGTGGTTGGATTCACACACACAGGGTGAAAAATAAGCAAACCACATCTCGGTTCAGTGTGAGATGTGAGCCCAGTCTATGAATTACAATAGTTGTATACAGCCTGCAGAAAACGAGTCACGCCATTAGGGAACAATTTTCCCTAATAGGCCTAATGTCACTTACCCATTCATTTGAGTACTAAAGTATATTTTCTAAGAAAACATGTAACAGTAGTACCAGTACTATGTTTTAAAGATTGCAGGTATAGTGAATACCTGAGTATTTGGTGTAGAAGGGAAACCTTCCTTTCTTATGTACAGCAACGGGTGATTTATTGTTTATGTTTTTTTTTAAATATGTTTTGTTTTTCAAAAAAAAAATTTTTTTAAAAAAGAAGGGAATTTTTTTTACACTAAGTCTGCATGCCTGATTCTTGATGTGCAATTGATAATGATGTAGTGTTCACATAGCAGATAGGTGTAATCTTAGGTTACCCCATGGCCAGAGGGAATAGCCTGCAGAGCCCATTTTCTACCTCACAGATTAATGTATTCATGTTCTTAAGAGTGAAGGTATCTCATATGGAGAGATGTCTAAAACTAAAACTTTTAAGTACACCCTCCCTCTTGATTTTCATATCTGTATATTGTTCTCACATGTAGTAAGTGTCTCTCTTCCAAGAGACACAAAGGAAGAAGAGCAAATCTTTTAATCCATTGGGGGAGGATTCAAAACTGATAGGAATGTATAATGTGGAGGGTGGTAGAATCTGTCCCTAGCCCAGTTAACAAAATAAAATATTAGAATCAATGGACAATGCTACAGAACAGCGGGACACTGGATTTCATTTTTGTTCTCAACAGCATTCTCATTATTTATCTCCCTGTTATTATATCACTGAACTAATGCCACAATGTTGAAGTCACATCTTGGAAATCAAAGCCAATAATTCCAGGGCATTATTATGCAACTTCACTGAATATAAGGGGGGAAAGTATTATACGTAATACCAAATGTTGTTTATTTGTTATATGGCCACCCATCTCAAACAATGATTCCTGATGGCATCACAGCTCCTGATAATCCTTAACTATTTGATCTCCCATAGAAGGTCATGGAAGCACATTAATCAGGAGTGAAGATCTTATAAAGAGGATGCAGATATGATTAAACTAAATTAAAGAGTGTCTATCTGACCTGGCTGCCATGTCTATCAGTCTCTTGGGAGTTGCTATTCTAGTTCAAAGAGAGAAAAACCAGGAGTTCAGTCTTTCTTGCCGCCAAAGTCCAAATGACTGTGGAGGCACAGTGCCCAGCAACTAGATAGGTAGAGCATTTCCCCACCAGACTTGCCAAACTGATAACTGAGCAAGTTACTATGCCCAGATCCTTCATCCTCAGACTCATTTCTAGATTGTCTGGAAGGCAAGACTTCTCTTAAGAGAAGAAGGAAAACTGATCTCCCAAACCAAAACCTTTAAGGACAACTCTAGATTAGGAATGAGATGCTACTAATACCATGACGATACTTCTCTCAAAAATAGTTAATAAAGCATATTTATGCTGCAACAAGCAATGTGTCACCATAACCTCTATGTAAATTAGAGCTAGCTTCTTTGCATACAGATATACCTATATCAAGGATAATACAGTATCTTTCAAGGTTCCGACTGATGAACCCAACCAAAGCAAGCACCACCAAGATGGTCCATGCAAAACTTTATTGAGTACATCACTTCAGTACATTTGAAGGCAAAACCAGATCTAGATCTTTCCCACGCTAAGCCCCATAGGTAAAGTTCAGATTCTTACACACACACACCCCAATTAGCTCAGGTCACATTGTCTAATACCGTCTCTGGATATTGTGGGAAAGTGTTTCTGGGTTTGTAAACACCTGACGAAATGTCCTTGGTTCTCACACCGACATCTCAATGTCTGGCCCATGTTCTATCTCCCGCTCCCTCCCCACCATAGTTTATTGGCAAGCTGAGAGATGATAGTAGTGGCAATAGCAAGATATTTTTTGAAGTTTGACAGGATCAATAAAATATTTTATTTTGGGATAAGCAACAATACGCAGAGCACAAAAATGAGAAATAGTAAGCCACAGAATATAAAGAGAAATACAGCTAGTTTATACAAGCACCATTCATTATAGTTATTCATATTTTTCTATCCTTGTAAATCATCTTGCTTCCCCCTCTTGTATATACAATACACTGCCTTTTGTTCTGTCTTATGCAAATAATATTCTGTGCTAAATTACCCTCAGAATTCAGGTTTCACCTAAATGTGTTGCACAGCCTTTTTCGCATAATGTGTGAAACAGTCCCATGATCAATACCCTGATAGAAAAACAATACTTGTGCTGTATTTTGTGATGTGGCAATGCAGAAAATAGTTATTTCATACTCCTGTAGAGAATTCTCATATAACACGGCCTTGAAAGGAGATGAGAGAATGGAATTAAGGAAAAGGGAATGTAAGTATTAGATAGGGAATCCAGCCAGGATGTTAGTGCTCATATTCTAGTTTTAACTGACAATATCTCTTATAGCAATGAGTGATTAGGAGGTCCTAGTGCAGGTTTTGCTACATGAACAGTGTAATGAAATACAGTAAGTATCCTCTTAGGAATGGTAACATTTACTTAAATCTTTCAGCTTGGAGTAGTATTTGGCTCATGATTGTATGAAAAAAAATGAGAAAGAGTTCTTTTAAAAGTTACTGTGTGTTTAAGTCTAGATAAACAAACAAACTCTGAGCACACCACTAGCAGCTGGTCAGTGGACCACTTGATGTTAAGCTTCTTAGGTGTTGTCTTTCCATAGTGCTTAATTTCACTGAGCTGTAGCTGAAGATGAGATTAAAAGATGTGCACTTAATGTCAATCTATTCTTAAAAACATAGTTGCAAAGCTAGAGGTAATGTCGTAACATTAATTAAATACTTTTTATAAAAAGTAGCCTATTGCTTCTTCACAAAATGATTTTAAGGAGTATAGGTAAGAAAAAAAATATCTGCTGTGAACTCCAGTAAATGCTCAGCTCCATCCAGTTGCCCCGATTCTACCCTAAATTAAGGAATTACAGAGTAATAAAAAGTGAGGTATGTATTCAATATGCAGAAGGATGGGAACCGAGTATAAATTCTGGGTATAAATTCCTGCAGCTCTTTAGTTCTCTCTCGGTATTTTCATGAATAGGTTAAGACTCAAAAGGCTCAGAGGAGGAGAAATACACACTGGTGCACACTCTGATCTGCATGGACCCATGCAACTCTTTCCTCTTGGCTCTTTCTGGTTTTTTTAAAATCCAGGATCAGGCACAGATCAAACATTAGCATAACTCCTAACAGCTGAATCTGTCATAGTTAGTCTACGAGGAAGAGCAGTTTTCTTTTTGTCATTCAGATATAAGAATACAGGTAGTCCTCAACTTACAACCATTTGTTTAGTGATCGTTCAAAGTTACAATGGCACTTTAAAAAGCAATTTACGACCATTGCGCTTGCAACCTTTGCAGGATCCCCATGGTCATATGACCAAATTTTGCAACTGGCATGTATTTACGCTGGTTGCAACATCCAGGAGTCATGTACTTATCATTTCTGACCTCCTCAGCCAGTTTCTGACAAGCAAACTGATTTATTTAATGACTGCAGTGATTCACTTAGCAGCTGTGGCAAAAGGTCATAAAATCAGGTGTGACCCACTTAACAACTGTTTTGCTTAGCAATGGAAATTGTGACACCCCCCCCCAATTGTGGCCATAAGTCAAGGACTGCCTGTACAATTAAATGCTTCCTTTGAAATGAAATTAATTAGACCAGAAACTACTTAATTTAATTTCATATTCAATTTAATGTAAATTAAATACTGAATTTAACAGAGGTAGTCCTCGACTTACAACCATTTATTTAGTGACCATTGGAAATTAGCAATGGTATTGAAAAAAGTGACTTATGAGTTTTTCACACTTATAACAGTTACAGCATCAAAATTCAGAAACTAGGCAACTGACTTGTATTTATGACTGGATTGCAGTCTCCTGGGCTCACGGGATCAGTATTCGTGGCACCATCACAGTGGGATTATTGCAGTGTTCCAGACAAATACACTTTTACATGCAGCCTCTGCTTCTCTTAGCTTTCTTATCTTTAGTCCAGCACAGCCTTGATTCGTAGCAGAAAGCAAGATAATTCTCCTACCAAGGACTAAATGTCCCATTTTCACTTAGGTCTAACACAATGGAAATATTCACCAGCAGAAGTATCCAGTATTTGGAAGCATTCTACAACCCCCATGGAAACATTTAAATTTTCCTGTCAGTGAATTCAATACATACCTCAGTTACACAAGACAGCCTGCTTTCACATGTGGGTTTTGAAATTCAAGGCTTGATGACACATCTCTCCTTTCAACAGGTGACTCAGCAAAAGGCTGAGCAAAATAACCCAGTTGATTGCAAAAGCTTATACCTGACAGACGAGAAGACCTTGGGACTAGGAATACGGGGAAGGGTGCAGGGTTTTGCCAGACAAAGCAAAGATATGCTTTCCCCCATCTGATTTGTTTATAACAATCTATCCCAGTGCACAAGCCAGAAAACTTAGTTCATCTCTTCCTCAATGTCCCATTTTTATTTGCATGAGAATTTCACTTGGATATATACTAGGGAAGTGAAGCTGAGTCTTTTTCATCATTGCCTAATAGTACATCTAAGACTTTACTTTCAGAATCTCACTTGAAGCCACCCCCAGCCCCCATTAACCAACAGCATCACAAAACAGGCACATTTGATGACTATATGCATTTTTATAAAAAACCTTTTTATGTTTTTTTAATTTGATTTATATGCTGCCCTTCTCCGGAGACTCAGGGTGGCTTACAATGCGGTAAGCAATAGCCTTCATACTTTTGTATATTTTATACAAAGTCAGCTTATTGCCCCCACAAACTGGGTCCTCATTTTA
>JANHZT010009061.1:14353-28331 GCA_032468215.1 Stegonotus admiraltiensis | reverse complement strand
CTGGGAGTTGAAGTCCACAGGGTATGAAAGAGCCAAGTTTGCCTACCACTGCTCTAAAGGAACCTTAACAAATTTGACTCATCTTCAGTTCACCCTCATATGCTGTCAGCATAAGTGAGAAAATACAGGTAGTCCTTGACTTACAATGGTTCATTTGGTGACTGTTCAAAGTTACAACGGCCCTGAAAAAAGTGACTTATGACCATTTTTCACACTTAAGACGGTGGCAGGATCCCCATGGTCATATGATCAAAATTCAGATGTTTGGCAAATGGTTCATATTTATGATGGTAGGAGTGTCCTGGGGTCACATGATCGGCTTTTGCGGCCTTCTGATGGGCAAAGCCAATGGGGAATCCGGATTCACTTAACAACTGTGTTACTAACTTAACAAATGCAATGATTCACTTAACAACTGTGGCAAGAAAAGTCGTAAAATGGGGCAAGCTCACTTAAAAAATTTGTCACTTAGCAACATACATTTTGGGCTCAAGTGGTCGTAACTCGAGGACTACCTTGTCAATACAGAAACATGGCGCCTTTCTGACCTGGGTTGGGGATGAGATGAAGGGGACATTGTAGGAAAAGGACGGTGTAAGGATATGTTTGTGCCATAAATATGTTGAGGACAATCCCAAAAAAACCCCAAAACGTTGGCTGTGTCACAAAACACTGACTTGCAGGATTTATAATAAACACTGTAGATGTTTAAAGCATTAGAGCTCTTCCCCCAGAAGGTGGCAGAGCCCAAGCAAATTTTTCACACCAATATTTTGCTACCTCTAAATTTACTCACAGGGAGGGGGGAATTATAGGGAGTGACAATAGAAAAGACTTGCCCAGCGGGTGCCTTCCAGATGTATTGGGCTACAACTCCCATCACCCCCTAATCATGCTGATGGGGTGACCATAACAATCAAGGGCTGACAGGAATTGTAATGTGCCACATCTGGAGGGCACCAGGATCTGCAAATGATGTAGTGGGATATCATATTTTTCTTAGGAATTTCATGTCAGAGCTCCCCCCATGAAGCAGGAGTGCATGCATCTTCCTGGGAATTGTTGGCTAAGAATTAAGAATATTTGTTTGTTTCTTAAAAAAAAAAGAGAGAGAGAGAGAGAGAGAGAGACTTTAGGGACAGAATTCTGAAAAAGGATAGAAAATATTCTGGTGAGCACCAGCATGTTCATAGAACTTTCCTCTGGTGCTCCCTGACCTATCTTTTTTTTTTTTTTTGAGAAAACAAATCCTTTAATTTTAAATGAAAAATAGAGTTCTCAGGGGAAAAAATGGTGAGTCGCCTCAGGCTATTGTTTTGATTGGAAGTGTTGACTGTTGTGCATAAATGAAAGACACAAAGATAAATCTGGGTTTGAGATAACTTCCTGGAGGACAAGATCAAGTCTTAAGAAGATAACCAATCTCTCCAGTGGCAGCTATTTTCATTTTAAATTCTACATGTAATAGCTTACCTTTTTTCCTCCCAAAAGTTGATAAAGAAATTACTTTGTCTGAATGACCTTTAAGGAAAAAGAAAATAAGACACATACGATTCCATATGCTAAAAAAATCAGAGGACCAAGGAGCAGTTTATACTTTAGCAAATTGAGAACATATTTTATACTCTAGAATAAGTAAACAACAACAAGACTCCTGAGGTTCTCTAAACATCCTGCTAACAATTGCTTGGAGATGTTTCGCATTTTAGAATTTAGATGACAAAATCTTTGTCTCATTCCCCTGTTCACTGTAGAGATACCTGAAGTTCATTTAGTTTTAAAATTCTGCGTTTTGTTTTCCCCTGACACAAATCTTGATGTACAAATTACCTGGGGCACCTAATTCACAATCTTGGTGGTTACAAAGTCAGAGATGGCAACTGAGGAGCTTCTGTTGGATTGGTTGAGGCTGCTGGAGATATGCCTTTTTTGCTGGACACTAATCACTGTCCCCCATGGCCTACTTTTCACAGAAGCATCTGCCTACAGGTAGTCCTTGACCTACGACCACAATTGAGCCCAACCAGGGGTGGGTTCTAACATTTTTTACTACTGGTTCTGTGGGCGTGGCTTATTTTGTGGGCGTGGTTTGATGGTCATGTGACAATTCTTTAGGATTTAGCAGAGGTACTGGTCTACCAGGCTTTTAACTGCTTGCAGAGTTGTACCGGTCTACCCATTTGTTCTTGGAGTGTTCCGGTCTACCTATTTGTTTTTGGAGGCACCGGTCTACCCATTTGTTTTTCAAGCGCACTGGTCTACCACTACACTGCCTTTTAACACTGATCAGCTGTAGGGCAACCCTTTGAAGCCCGGCAGCAAGAGTTTAAACAGTTTTTTCCTTCTAGCCGATCAGCTGGGACTTGGAGGCAGCAAATAGATTGGGAGCGGGGCCAAATAAAAGGTAAGAATAACGCGGGGAGGCGGGGGGGCAGCTCCTGAACAAAGAAAACTGCTTTGGTGATGTCATATTGTCATTGCTACCGGCTCGGCCGAACCGGACCGAACCGGGAGGAACCCACCACTGAGCCCAACATTTCCATTGCTAAGCCAGACAGTTGTTAAGTAAGTTTTGCCCCATTTTACGACTTTTCTTGCCACCCTTCTTAAGTGAATCACTGCAGTTTGTTCAGTTACTAACATGGCTGTTAAGTGAATCTATCTTCCCCATTGACTTTGCTTGTCAGAAGGTCACAAAAGGGAATCACATGACCCTGGGACTCTGCAACCGTCATAAATATGTGCTGGTTGCCAAGTGTCCAAATTTTGATCACATGACCATAGGGAAGCAGCAATGGTCATAAGTGTGAGAAATGGTCACAAGTCACTTTTTTCAGTGCTGTTGAAACAGTCACTAAATAAATGGTTGTAAATCGAGTACGACCTGTACAGGTAGCCCTCAACCTATGACCACAATTGAGCCCCAAATTTATGTTGCTAAATGAGAAATTTGTTAAGTGAGTTTTGCCCCATTTTACAACTTTTCTTGCCACATTTGTCAACTTGCCACTGCAGTTTTTAAATGAATAACACCGTTGTTAAGTGAATCTGGCTTCCCCATTTTACTTTGCTTATCAGAAAGTCACAAAAAGGGTTTGCATGATCGGTTGCACACTGCAACCGTCATAAATATGAACCAGTTGTCAAGCATCTGAATGTAAATCACATGAACATGGGAATGCTGCAGCAATCTTGAGTGTGAAAAATGGTCATAAGTCACTTTTTCCAGTGCCGTTGTAACTTCAAATGGTCACTAAATGAACTATTGTAAGTCGAGGACTACCTGTATATAAAACATAAAAGAGCTGTGCTTTACAAAATGCCATTCGGAAATCATGTGGGCTCCTTATAGACAATTCAAATGCATTTATATACTTACACAAAATTTCTTGCTCAGTAACATAGCTAAAAGATAGTACAAGCTAAAAATACATAGTACATAGTTAAATGATAGTAAGTACTCCTCGACTTTAGCAACTGTTCAAAGTTAACGACTTAGCTGAAAAAAGCGACTTATAACCAGTTGTAGTCCTCGACTTACAACAGTTCATTTAATGACCATTCAAAGCTACAACGGCACTGAAAAAAGTGAGTTATGACCTTTTTCACACTTAATGACTGATGCAGTATTAATGATGATGCATAGTCACATTAATGTCACATTAATGGTCACATTAATGATGATCCATGGTCACATGATCAAAATTGAGATGCTTGGCAACTGGTTCATATTTATGATGACTGCAGTGTCTTGGGGTCATGTGATCACATTTTGGGACCTTCCAATAAACCAGATTCACTTAACAATGTTACTAACTTAATAAATGCTATGATTCATTTAACAACCATGGCAAGAAAATGGGGAAAACTCACGTAACAAATGTTTCACTTAGCAACCTAAATTTTGGGCTCAATTGTGGTCATAACTTGAGGACTACCTGTATAAAATTGTATGTGGCCTGTATAAAATGAGTGAGATTTTTTTTTTCTTTCTCTCCTGTAACACTGGAAGCAGTGGTGAAATCCAAATTTTTTACTACTGGTTCTGTGGGCTTGACTTGGTGGGCGTGGCAGGGGAAGGAAACTGCAAAATCTCCATTCCCACCCCATTCCTGGGGGAAGGATACTGCAAAATTCCCATTCCCACCCCACTCTGGGGCCAGCCAGAGGTGATAGTTGCCAGTTCTCTGAACTGCTCAAAATTTCCACTACTGGTTCTCAAGAACCTGTCAAAACCTGCTGGATTTCACCCCTGACTGGAAGTCTAGTGTGGGGAAAGTGAATAATAGTTTCTCAAGACAAAAGGATTTTCTTTCCCAAAACGTGTGTACAATGTAGTATGAAATGGCGATCAATTTAGGCAGCTTAAATGGAGAATTAGCCAAATGATGACCTTGCTGACTGATCATAATCGTTATATATTACAGCAGTGCATTATTTTAGATCAATGTCTCTCCACCTGGCAACTTTTAAGATTTGTGGACTTCTTTTACAAGAATTCCCCAGCCATCATCATCATCAGTCAATAAATCAGTGTTTTAAATATTGTACCTTGCCAGAATCTCAGATCCTTGCGCTTTTGCTGAGACAAATCTGGGATTTCTGCTTGTGGAGTTAGTTTGTTGAAGACAGAACAAGGCCATAATCTAGAGTTCTAAGAATAGGCAGAAACCCATAGGTTTATTGTGACAATGCTAGAAATAAGAGTGTTTGTGGATACAAAGAATTCTAGAATAATTAGATGTCAGAGAGATCAGGCTAAATGCTATTAGGATTTAGAATAGCGGCTACACATCATGTCTTTGGATAATATTTGTAGCCAATTACAAACCTAGTAGCATTCATCTGCATCTCCACTTTCTTGGCACTACAATATTCAGTAGGTCCAGCCATTTGCAACCAATAATGAAGACTGGTAGAAGTTGTCCAACAACATCTAAAAAAACGTAGGTGTCCCATTTCTGGCCCACATTATTAATGTTTCTAGATTCTGTGGAGATAGAACAGAGCAGTTGTCTCCTTTAATTAGCAAACTATCATTAAAAAAAAATTCAAAACAAGACCAAACCAACTATGCCAGAAACACTCAAGTGGAGATTTTAGGCCTATGGCTTTTTAACTCTGCAAAATGATGGCTAGAATTTTGTAGAATGGATCACCTATCTTAACTGAAGTCATGTGTTTGTTCAGTACACATTTCTTGGGAATAGTGCCCCAATTATGGAAGGTCTTTTCAGAGATAAACCTGGCCCACAGTTTGGAGTTATGCAAACTAACATTAAACTTTTCTGTAATATCAATATGTGTTCATTGTTACATTTTTTTCATAGTTTATTTGAAGAAACATTCAGAGCATTGTTATGGACTATCTAAAATGTTGCTAGGAAACACGCACTGTTTCCTTCAGCAAAAAGTCATAAGCAAGGATGATAGATAGACCTGTAGGTTCCATCTGCTCCCAGATATTTTGGAAGTGAAGGTTTCATCTAACTATTATCCCTAAGACTAATGTATAGATTATGTATCCATGTGATACAGTAGTGGGATTCAAATCCCACTGCTACCGGTTCGCTCGTGGGCACTTGTGTGCTCTCTCTCTCGCACTCTCTCTCGCACGCTTCTGCACATGTGCAGAGACATCTAGGTAGGTGGGCGGAGCCTCCCGCCACCGCCACTATCGGTTCGCCCAATCCAGGGGGAACCAGTAGCAACCCACCAGTGTTGTGATATCTACCATAGGCGAACACAAACTTCAGGAATATTTGACAGCATGTGTCAGTGTTGACTCTTGGAGACAGCATGGATATATCCCTGTAGTTTTCTTGGCAAGATTTCCAAGTTGGATTGCCATTTTCTGCTTTCTAGGGCTGAGAAAGAGTGACTGGCCCAAGATCAACTAGCTGACTTCATTCCTAAGGCAGAACTAGAACCCACAGTCTCCCAGTTTCTACGCTGAAGCCCTTCATCATCCTTGGATTCAATATTGTCAAAAAGTCGCAAAAGGTGATGACATGACCCTGGGACACTGCAACTGTCAAAAATACCTGCCAGTTGCCAAGCTTCTGAATTTTGATCACATGACCACAGTGATGCTACAATGGTTGCAAGGGTGAAAAATGGTCAGTGTCATTGGAACTCCAAACAGTCACTAAATGAATGGTTGTAAGTCAAGCACGCCCTGTACTCACCCTAGTTGTTCCTATCCTGATATTCCTTTATTTCCGCAAATATATAACTCATGAGGCTCAGTCATAAGAATGCCATCCCTCCTTCCCCAACTTGTTAATTTTTACCAAATGCGATTGTGGGAAAATACAATTTAGAGTAGAAAAGTTCAAGGTGAGCAAGTTTTTTATTCCTGTTTTCTGCTAGTGCTCAGTGGGTGCCTTTTGGTGAACAGAAACAAAAATACAGGCTTTCCTCTGGTGGATGAAAAGTAGTGGGGGAGAGTGAAGAAGAAGGAAGAGCAGGGAGGGGAGATTGCAGAAAATGGCTCAGAGACAGTGTCATGCTCTTTCTCACACTTTGGTTTATTTCTGCTCCAGATTGCAACTTAAAACCGAAATCAGATAGGATCATATGGTAGTGTGACCCTGACTGGTTCTTGCAGCAAAAACAACTTCAGCTTCCTATTCGTAGCACCTGGGCAATATGTCAGTTGCTGCAAGATCATTACACTTCACTGTTCAATGTGTTTTATGGCCAACTTTCAACTGAATTTCTCATGCCAGGGACTGAAGAGCTTTGCTTGTGCAAAAACCTGCAGCTGGTACCACCAACGACCGATATACAGATCTTTTCTTGAGAAGCTCAGCTGCCCAAACCCAGGTGCCAGAGAGTCACAGCTGCTTATAGTTGGATTCCCACCAGGGGAAAATAAAGCAGATGCAATCTACAAAGAAAAGTGAGCGACAGGGTGTGTTATGTGTGTAAATATACGTGCACATAGCCCTGGTTTTACAAACTGCATTTTACTTTTGAAGACCGAGTGCAATGTTCATCCCGCAGTCCAGGGAAATATCTTTTGTAGGAGAAATGAAGCTTAGATTCCTGGAGGCTGCTAAAAATAGTGTGCCAAGGAAAAACTGAAAGTTAGAGAAGCTCAAAAGGCTGTTTAAGAATTTCCTGGAGACCATCTATTTATGTGGACAAATCTATTTCTTCTCCTGCAATTTTCAGCTAACAAGGTTCCATTGTTTAGTGCACTAAAATACTGTTGTGGCTTTTTAAACTTGAAGCAATCAAAGATGCAGTTTAAAAGTTGAATTCACATGCAGCACAAAGCTCTGCTTTTTAACTTATAGCTCACTGAATTTATTGCAAAGAATTATATACTGTTAGATCTTTACTAAGGTATTTTTAAAAATGATATAACTCTTAAGATGCAGGCTACTTGAAACCTCTATACCGCTTCCATTTCTCTTATAATTTTCCAGGATGTGTGGAACTAATATTCTCATACTCTGGTTGGTTGTTTCTAAGGATAAACCAGGTGATTTAAGAAATTCAGTGTGTAAAATAGCATTTGACCTTAAAACTTGCAAGCACTTATTTAAGAAGCTGAAAAACATTATCCCCACTCATTCTGGTGATGTCATATTACTGGTTGTGCCCAGGGGTGGATTTCTACCAGTTCACCCCAGTTTGAGAGAACAGGTAGCGGCGGCGGTGAGAGGCTCCGCCCACACACCCAGCCATCATCAAAAATGTTCTGCGCATGCGCAGAAGCTTCTGCAATGCGCAGAAGCACCACGTGCTCGCACAGCAAGTGTGCCTGCCCGTGCGCTACCAATAGCGAACCTGTAATGTTGGGATTTGAATCCCATCTCTAGTTGTGCCCTTTGTGACCCTTTGTGACCATCAAGCAGAGCATAAAGACTTTATGTGAATCCTGGACTGAAAGAAGTATTTATTTACATTTTGGAGTTAATTCTGGTCAAAAAGGTGACCAGGGCTCCATATCATATATCCTATCAAATCTTTATTATGGTCATAGACCAGCATAAGGATGGTGTGCATAAATCATATATAAAAATAAGCACATGAAAAAATAGAAGATAGAACAGATATATAATTAAACACTAAACCTATATATGAAAAGAAGAATCTAAAAGAAAGGATAGGAACGTTAGATGAGTGTAAGGGAACATTAAAAGATTAGTATATTATCGTCCAATGGATTTTGTGCACTGCTGCATAACTTCATAAACTTTGTTCAGATTTCACCTTGCTTAATCTCCGTATTCCTATATTGCTTAGTTTAAGGGACAGAACATTTTGGGGGGTGGGTTGTGGCTCCACTTGGGAATACTGTAACATGGGTAGGGCAAGGGAGAAACTACTTGCATAGCTATGGATATGGATAGTTACAGAGCAAAGACAGTTTGGTGCAGTGGTTAAGGCATCAAGCTAGAAACTTGGAAACTGTGGGTTCTAATACTGCCTTGGGCATGAAACCAGATGGATAACCTTGGGCCAGTCACTCTCTCTCAGCCTTAGAAAGCAGGCAATGGCAAACCACTTCTGAAAAATCTTGCTAAGAATTTGCCCAGGCAGTCTCCAAAAATGAGACATAGTTGAATGGAAGAAAGAAAAAAAAATATAGAACATCATTTACTATCAAGCAGAGCTGATGTTGCTTTCAAATGCCTTCTGTAGTACACCAGGATGTTCTCTGCTACCCCTTAAATTATAGTGAATTAATTTGCAGTAAATTTACTTGGCGGCCTTAGTTACAGTAGGTTCTGAGGAAAGCTGTAGTTATATGGTTACATGCAAATGGGACAGAAACCTTGAGAGGAATCAGAGGTGTTATCCATATGGGTGCATATTTTTTTCCACTGGCTTAATAACTAATAATTCAGTATTTCTATGATAAGTTATTCCATTGCACAGCAATAATCAAAACTAAAAAGTTTCACCACTGTTGACCATCCTCAAACATTTGCATGAATCTGCCAAAGATTTTGTATAAAAGTACGGTGGGTTTTTTTTTCTGTGCTAATTCAGCTGGAAAAGATTGTTCAGTGAGGCTTGTTCCCAGGTCAGCCTGCAGAATTGCAATCTTAATTTTAGAACCCATACCACAGAACTCAAGTATGTAATTATAGACACAGCCTGAATTCCCCTGATGAATTGGTTTGTCAGCTTATGCAGGAAAGATCGTTTTTGAAAGGTGAAGCAAAAAAGAGAAGAAGCTAATAAAATAGCAACTGTGACATTTGCAACTGTTACTCTTGGAATCAGCCTTTTAAATCTATTTTGTAATCCTGGAGGGAGCAGCCTGTTTCTCAATCTGTTTCGGAAACCATGTAATCTGATCAAGAGATCTAGAGTGCTCCAAGATTGGGAAACTGACAAATCACTCAGTGACTTTAGTCATTTACTGACAAGTGATTTAGTGTCTTCATGGTAATCATCCAGCCATTGTTCAAATGATACAAACCTAGTCCCCATTACTGTTATTTTGGCATAACCATACTGAATGACTGGCAGGCTGTGATTTGCTAGTGAGCCAATGACTGTGTTAACTAGTTCTTCTATGGTCTTGCAATTCAGTTTCTCTCAAATCTCTATTTTTCCTGGGTTTCTGTTATGTAATCTTCATGCCTTGCCTCACTGTTGTTCTAAGGCTAATTATATCTTTCTCCTCTTTATATCCTGTAGTAGTCTTGCATTAAGAGTTTGGCTTTCCTCCAGGAGTTCAAGGTGTATATCATAATTTCCCTCTCTAGTTTGTGAAGCAGGTCAGATCAAAGTCTTTCAGTGAAATTTATAAGACTGGATCTGAATCTGGATTTCGCAATCCTAAATACAATTAACACTAATAGTTTATAGTGTAATCCAGATCTGTAGTGGTCATAGAAAAGTAATAATGGCTAAGTGATATATTAGTTCTTTACAGGCAGTGGTGGGATTCAGTCGGTTTGGGCCAGTTTGTGCAAGCCAGTAGTTAGATTGCTGGCTGGCCCCACCCCTTCCAGGAGTCCCCATGCACCCCATTTTGGCTCCCAGGTAAATTCAGGGAGGCCTACTAGGCCCAAAACAGGGCATGGAGGGTTTGTCGCTGCCCCCACATTTTCATTCCCAGGAGGCTGCAAGGAGGCCTACTAGGCCCAAAGTGGGACATTGGGGGGGCAGGGGGTGGTGTGGCCCCTCTGTGGCTCGTTTTTGCTCCCAGGGGAGTGCAGGAGGCTGAATGCTGCCTGTCACACCTGGCCATGCCCACCATGGCCACGCCTACCCAGCTGGTCATTAGGGCAGAGAACCGGTTGTTAAATTATTTGAATCCCACCACTGTATACAGGTAGTCCTGCATGACTTATGACCCGCATTTAATGATGGTGCAAAGTTATGATGGCATTGGAAAAAGTGGCTTATGACCTGTACTTATGAACCCTGTACCATCCCTGAGGTTAAATGATTGCAATTTGGGTGCCTGGCAACTGGCTTGCATTCTCAACAGGTTGTAGCATCCTGGGGTCACGGGATGATGATTTGTGATCTTTTTTTGTCAATTTCTGGCAAAAAAAAAAATTCCCCTGGGGGAAGCTGGGTTCGCTTAATGACCCCAATGATGTTTACCAACTGCATGATTTGCTTAACGAACACGGTGATGCGCTAAACAAACTTCATAAAAATTTGTCATAAAATCAGATCTATGACTGCAACAACTTACCATAAAATTTCAAGTTCCAACTGTGGTCATAAATCGAGGACTGCCTGCGACTTCTTTGTCTTTTGGGGATTCCTGATAATATTTTTCCTTTCTTTTTCTACTAGGATTTTCTTTTATCAGTTGCTTTCTTTTTGCCTTGACCATGTAGTGCTGCATTAGCATTATTTCTTTATATATTAATAACGTATCAGTGTATGAGAATGGATTTTTTAAAATGGAAAATTGATTGTTTTAAAAAAGAATTTTTTTAATTCTTTTTTAAAACATGTTCCACATTTAATACCTGATTCCATCATGTTCCATCATGTTCCACATTTAATATCTGATTTCTGGTTTCTTTCTTTCACATTCGTTCTTGTCCTTCTTGTACAAATTGGTTTACATATGCATTTTTAAAGTATTTTATTCTGTATCAGTCCTTTTAAAAAGGTTTATTCTTTAGTTTTTACTTTCTGTATTTCCAGTTCTCTCCTTTCTAATTTGCTTTTAACAGAATGAAAAACATGTCAAATTTTTACAAGCTTTTTGCAGCTATGGACTTATATTTTGCAATACTACTTTAACAGATCTTTAACAATTGATATACATTAAATATTATTTAGAGTTCTCTTGCTTTTTCAAGTAATGTTTTCAATAGTATAATTATTTTAGAGTATTTTTTTTTCTGGCTCACCAGTCACCTTTTTTTTTCTTTCTGTTTTCAGGGTTATTGCAGGGTTATTGCAGTCTTCCTCTTTCTTCTGTAGCAAATCATTTGCATATATATACTGAAATGTTTTCAGTTTCATTCCTTGAATGAGTGAGCTATTTGGTTAAAATTATTTCATTAAAGCAGATTTTTTCTCCCATCTAGAATTTAACATTTTCGTTCTCCCTCCGCCCCCAACTTTTTAAAAAAATCTGTACGCAAGCAATATTTGAAGTAAACAAATTGAGAATTTTATTAATTTACCAAAATGTCTTCATTCTGTTGTTTTCTGCAGTTTTATCACCTTCCTTATCAATGAGTCCTCAAAGCTTGTGTCTGAGTGTTTTTGCTGTTTGCTTTTTTCAGTCATATAATTCCTTTGTATTTCTGTCAGCTTCCTCATTTGTACTCTTCAGTGATAGTTTTCTATATTTATTCAAGTGCCCCAATTCTCTTGTTTCTCTTTTTTATTTATGTGCTTCCTCCCGTTGACTTTCTCTTGTACAACCTGCTCAGCATCCTTACTCCTGTTTTTCTTTTTAAATCACTGAATCAACCTTACAACACACTTCTGATTTTCTTCTGCCAGTGGCTGATCACAGCTGCTTTTATATTTTAATTTTTGCTTATATTATAAACATGACTGAGTTGGTATTTAACTGCTAGTATATCTCATATTAAGAAAAGATACAAATATTTTAATTGGAGAATGGAGAAAAAAATCTGCTCATAATTCAAGGACTTTTCCGAATGGTTTACAGGAGACATTTATTACAATCAACCCTAACTTATCTGAATATATTTTTTAAGCAGATATATCTAGAAACAATTAGCATTTATTTGTTTGTTTGTTTGTATGAAATCAACATATAGCCACCCATCTCAAAAACAAGCAACTCTGGTGGTATTCCACAGAGCTAAATAACATAAAAAACCTAAAAACAAAACTAAAACAAACAATAGGCAAAGGATGTTAAACCATTGGAATCCAAGTTCTTGGTTTTTCACTCTTTGGCCTTGTACCACTGTGTTATACTTAACATATAGAAGCAATTAAAGAAAAGAAGAGCAAGCAGAGTCTGCGGGTGGAGTCAAGAGGACTCAGTCTAGAGCAGGGCTGTCAAACTCCTGGCCTGTGGGCCGTATGGGGCATGTGCTGGCCACACCCACACCCAATTTAGCAAAGGGGAAAAAAGTCCTGATACGTCAAGTGATGCCGCCGTGATGTGAGTTTGACACTCCAGTCTAGAGTCATTGCGTTGCTAGAAACTATCCAAGTTCCAACACCCCAATCCACCCTTGAATTCCTTTGACTCTTATCTAGGGCCAATTTAGTGCTGACCATCAGTTGACTAGTTTCTTGTGTGTAGGCATGAGCAATAAATCATCTTAACTGACACCCAATGTGTGATCCTGATTGTTCACAAATGGTCAGTGCTTTGAACATTTTGTCCAGGGTCCTGGACAGGGATTTCAAATGATCCAATTACAAGGAGATGAGATAGGTAGGGCAAATTTGCATTTGAAGGGATCAAATAATGAATATATTAATTAAATGCATTAGTTATAATACCTTCTCTTAATGATATAGATGCTAACCAAGTTTAAAGCTTAGTACTGATATGTAGATTTTGACTAGAAAATAAATTTCTAATGATGTTTTATATTATTTTTATCAGATTTCTTGTTAAAACACCCTATTCTGGTAACTGCCTGATATTTTTTGTGTGTTGTTTTTTCAAAAAACAAAGAAATGGGAAAAAGGGCTCAAGGTATAATGAGAAGCAGGAAAAAATGGATTACGAACCCACCTGAGAAATTGTAACACTGTCCTACCTGCTTATTATTGTGTGTTAATACATACAGTACATTCAGAAAGTATTCGGACCCCTTCACTTTTGTCGATTTTGTTATGCTGCAGCCTGATTCTACAGTTATTGATACTCATTTTTTTCCTCATTAATCTACACCCATAATGACAAAATTTAAATGGAATTTTAGAAATGTTCTGTAAATTTATTAAAAAGACTGATATATCACATTGGCATAAGTACTCAGACCCTTTGCAACAACACTTGAAGTTTAGCTCTGGTGCCTCCTATTTCTCTTGATCATTGCTGACATGTTTCTACACCATGACTGGACTCCACCTGTGGTAAATTAAATTGATTAGACATTATTTGGAAAGGCACACACGTCTCTATAGAAGGCCTTACAGCTGACTGTTGAGCCGCGTCCGCTGCGTCCGCCACTCAACACACTGATGGGGATTCAGGAGGGCGGAAAAAACAAACCTGATACGACGTGGATTAGGGTGGGAGGCAAACACATCAGATATGTAGCGTAGCGAGGGTACACGGGTGTTGGCAGAAACCGGGATACGGACGGTGATGGTGGCACTGGGTGACAAACAGCTGAAGTTGGTGGCAACGATTGGAGAGAGACAACACAGGAAGATGACGTGGAAGGAGATAATGGACGTTGGTCTTACCTGATACGTCCTTTCTCTGTTGAGAGGAAACGGCAGTCAGGATGGGGGAGACGCTCCTGTCTAGTGCATATGACCGAGTCTGTCAATCAAACGGGCTCCACCCTCTTGGCCTTCCCAGTTG